>PVKE010007824.1:0-49491 GCA_004027555.1 Craseonycteris thonglongyai
TGAACAATTCACCATCCTGGAAAGGTTTTTTCTTCTTTGCGAGCATGTGAGAAATTTTGAAAGAAGCAATGGTTGCCTTTTTAGATTTTTCCACATGTCTAGTGAAAACAGTCTGTTGAGTAGTTAAACTTCATTTTAGTTGATTTATTTTTTTCTTTCTTACTTCAGATTTAAGTGGATAATTCATATCAAAAGTGGTGTGACTTGTCTGAAAGTGATGTCCAACATTATGTTTTTTCGGCACTGCAATACTACTGCCACACAACAGGCAAACGCATTTACCTTTTAAATGAATGAAACAATATGATTTCTCTCAGTCTGTGTTAAAATCATAGGTTTGTTTTCTCTTATTTGGTCCACTCATTTTAGGACTAAAAAAATAAAAATAAAAATAGTTATAGAACTACAATATCATATCAAATTGCCACCATAATAATAGATTACCTACCTCACTTTTAGTTCATTTAAAATCGAATATATCAAAACACTGTGACCCTAGCTAACCGTCACGACCCGATCAGTCCAGCAACCGCAATCAAAATGGCAACTTGGCGTCTCCCGGTTGGTGGAGGAGAGTTTAAAGAGTGCAGCGGCTAAACAAGACGCGACGTGTACAAAGGCGAAAGCTAGGGAAGAACTTATACATACGATATCACAAACATACCAACGCATATAATAAACCTGTGTAGATACTCAAACAATATTTTAAAATTCTAACAAATGTATAAAAATAAATGATAGTTTTACTTAGTGTTTATGAAAAACTTCTGATGCAGTCAAATAATGGTGGGCGCATGCAAATCGGGCCGAGGGTGCCATGGCGCCCGCGGGCACGGGGTTGGGAATCCCTGGCTTACATTAATCCTACCTTGTTTCAGATGATCTATTTTAAATTATTTCAAGTGCTTCCTTTTTCTTATACTGATCACCTTCAAGTTCATGTTATTGCTACATCATTCTATGAAAACGCTAAATTATTGAATTGTACACCTTACAAGGTGGAATTTTATGGTATGTGAATTATATCTCAATAAAGGTATTTAAAAATAAGATGAGAGTTTTTATTCTTTGCCCAGCAAGTACTTACTTTTGGTTTTCATCTTTGTTTTTTAGATTCTTTTACCACATATGACTTTAGTCATGGATGAATCCACTGTTTCTTTTTTTTTAATATATTTTTATTTATATATTTTTATTTTTGACAGAGAGAGAGAGAGAGAGAGAGAGAGAGAGAGAGAATCCACTGTTTTTAAGAAGAAGCAAATGTTTAATTTGTAATATCAACTCAGTATTCGAATTGGCACATGCCTGAACATTTAATTTGATATTGTTGTTTCTTAGCAAAGCATTAGCTTCTATTGTGGTTTTGGAAGGCTTTCAGCAGGAAAACTCAATATGATCTGAAAAGGCTAATATGTTGTAAATTGTATTGTTATGACCTGGCCAGAAAAGCTACTCCATGACTTCCTTCAGTTTCTGCTGTAAAAACAAGTCAGATGGACACGGCGCCAAAAGCAATACCGTGTTTATTTACAAAATCATAAACCAAGGGAAATTGCAAATTGAATCACTAGTGTATGATTCAGTTTTTAAAGGAGAAATAAAGTCTTTGCATATTTTTAACCTCTTCTTAAAACTAAGACTCCAATTTATTTTTGTCATAAATTCAAGGTAGTCCTTGAATTCAACAACAATATGCTCTATGGGTAGTAAAATATTATGGAGTTTATATTTTATGTTTAAATAGATATTGGTTCAGCTCTTATATCTGCATCTTATTATATTTGATCATGAATATATTAAGCTTCCTTAACTTTCCTTCTTACAATTTCCCCAAGGTATTGTGTAGAATAATTAATTAAGGACATATTTATAGAATATTGAACATGGTGCCCTGTAACGTATAGCCATTCAAAAATGTGCAATCCCCCCCCCCCGTTTATTTATTTGCAGATAGACCTCTTAAAAATTTGTTCCTTGTGTTTTGTCATGGCTTTACATTGACATTTGTAGGACTTTATAAAATTGTCCTTTGCTTCAGTGAGGACTTGCTTTTGGAATTTGCTCATTATGTTCTAGCTTCATCAGGTCCTCAGGATGAGTGCCTTTAATAGAATGAAAGAATAAAAGGAGACACAGCAAATAAAAAGTGTGAAAATTGCACAAAATCAATTAAAGCTGAACTCTGTCCTTTGAATATACCCTGTACTTCAAATATATGTGTTGGGGCATATGAATAGTTTGATGTCCGTCACCCTTTTCAGAGTTCAAATGTGAAGAGGAGTTCATCTTGGATGAGAGCAAACACATACAATAAAACCATCCTAGCGAGTGATGTTCTCTGATTTGAGTGGTCTGTGCAGTCCATAAAAATGCCCTTGGAAAATCTGTTGTAATCTCAGCTTCATCAAGTCCTGGAGTCTTGTCCTGACCTGATGAAAACTTTCTTCCTGTATACAAGAACTCCATCTATCATCAGTTAAATATTTGTGCAAGGAATCCAAGAGAAATCAAGAGTAAGTGTAAAAAAGAAATGAGCAATGTTGAGGCAGACTCTATGGGAACGTTTCTGCCTGGTGTTGCCCTTTCAGACCTCCAGAATGTTGATGTTGTGCTTCCTGTAGGCCAAGCACTCTGTCTTTCAGTGTTCTTTAAAGTCAAGAATGAACAAAAGTACATTTGTTTAAAATAACTATAATTGTTCTCTGAGATAAAAAAATATACAATTTAGTACATTTAATACAATAATGTAAATACAGAGTATATGTTGATATCACCTTCTTGCTACTTTGAAGTAAGGATCTGTTAGATTGTCTATTCCAGTTATACTAAAACATGAGTTTACCTATTCTGTATACTTTTTCTACTGCTGCCCTCTGAGAGTTTCTCGGTCTAGGAAGAATTGACCTGTTAACTCAGTTGTTAATTTTTACCTGTTGTCTACATTCTTCTATTTATCCAATCTATTGAGCTTCCATTACCAATATCACATTTTTGTCTCTAAATTAGGCAAACAGCTGACAAGCATTCAATATGTCCCAATTTCATACCCTATCTTATTTTTTACAAGGTACTCACAAAACCTTCATGAGATAGGTGTTGTACCATTTCATTTACTAAGATACTAATGAGGCCAGGAAAGTTAATAGATCTACTCCAGAACCTAATTGCATACTCTTAAGTCAGATAGTTTGAATTTCAACTTGACAATCTGCTCAGAAAGCACAGACTCCCTCTGTTAAATTGTACTCTAAGCATAGTTATATAAATAAATATTTATTGATGGCTTTACTATTTGCTAGAATGCATGCTCATTTTAGGGGGAATCTATGAAAAAAGTACAGTGTAGTATGATGTAGTTGGGAAGCATATCAGATTCTAATTTGTAGAGACATTTTTATAAAATTATAGTTCTGAGTAGTATATGCATTGTTTCTTTTTGTATCAGATGCTGAGGAGATAAGCAGGAGGAAGCGAATACATCTGTGTGAATATGTAGGAAAGTTTGCAAGATAGTATGCAATTGCTTTAAAAATGTGGCTCTTGTATCCTATACCCCAGGCATTTGGTACTTGCTGAATAAACCTTCATTGAGTTAATTAATGATAAGTGAATCAAAGGGCCAAATGTCAACTACACTTCTTGCAGGAAGGGTAGCAATTATTAGCTAGGTCCAGACTAGCATGTTCAGAGACAAGCAGGGGCATATAAAGGGCTTTGCGAGGGTGGACTGCAGTGAATGACCCCTGCATCCATTCATTAAGCCTGGATTCACTGTGTACTACACACCAAATACTGTTAAAAGCACCATCCTGGAGCAGTGCACTGATTCCAGTGTGTCCAAAGTATAGTCCGTGGGAAAACAGAGGGGATGGTTTCTAAGAAATAGATGATGGACTTTTGTCTTCAGCACCAGGGTAGCAAGTTTTGATTTATACTGAAAGCGACATGAAGGCAACTCATCTTTTTGTTTTTGTTTTTTGTTTTTTTGTTAAATTTATTGGGGTGACACTGATTGACATCAATTACATTGTTTCCAGGTGTACAATTCTACATTACATTGTCTATACATTGCATTATGTGCTCACCACCCAGAATCAGCTCACTTTCCATCCCCATATAATTGATTGCCCCTCCCTACTCCCCCCTACCCAGCTCTCCCACCTGCCTCCCCCCTTACCCTCAGGAAACCACTAAACTATTGACTGTGTCCATGAGTCTTTGTTTCTTTGTTCCTTTCAGTTTTATATCCCACCTATAAGTGAGGTCCTATGTTTCTTGATTCTTTCAGTCTGACTTATTTTGCTTAATAAGATGTTTTCAAGCTCCGTCCATGTTGTCACAAATGGCTGTATTTCATCTTTTCTTATTGCTGAGTAGTATTCCATTGTGTAAATATACCACAACTTCTATATCCAGTCATCTATCAGAGGACACTTTGGTTGATTCCATGACTTGGCCACTATGAACAGTGCTGTAATGAACATTGGGGTACATATATCTTTGTGGATTAAGGTTTTCACGTTTTGGGGGTAGATACCCAGGAGAGGGATTGCTGGGTCATATGGCAATTCCATTCCTAGTTTTTTGAGGAATCTTCACACTGCCTTCCACAGTGCCAACTCATATTTACAAAAGTAACGAGATTAAATTCTAGCTGGCTTGTATGTCTTTCATTAAATTTTACTTTGCAAACTGCATTTTTCCATAAGAAAAGTAAATACAGTGATCATTAAACATTTAGAAGGAGAAACTGGGATGGCTCAGTGGTTTAAATGCTCACTTTGCAGCACCGGGGACCGAGGATCATATCCCGGCCCCGGCCCTTGCGGACCCACATGCTGAACTGGGAGCTCCCCCAGTTCGATTCTCTCTCTGTCTCTGTATCTCTCTCTTTCTCTCTCTCTCTCTCTCTCTCTCTCTCTCTGTCAAAAATAAATAAATAAAATTAAAAAAATTTTAGAAAACGGAAGAGCAATGTATTTGATACTTAGAAAAATAGCATGTTGTGATGGAGAGGGATGACCATGGTGAGAGCCTCAAGACAGACGGATGAGGGTTGGGGAATCAGTTATGACAGGAGGGGGAACTGAGAGCAGGCTATTCTTCCCCAGTAGGAACAATTCTAGAGAATTGATCACTGATAAGATCCTGCAGGGGAATTGAGGCGATCTGATTACTGACTGGCTGGGGTGGGGTAATGTGGGAGTTAAAGGAGGGACTGAGTCAGGTTTTTTGTTTGCTTGGTTTTTAATGCAACATTGGCTATGCAGCAGATGGAGACTTAGGCTCAGAGTGGGAGCATCCAGGAAGATGCAGATACAGGTTCGAGGGTGAAAGAAGAGTGTGAGCCAGATTTGAAATTGGTGGCCTGAGTTGTATTTCATTGGCAGTTGGAAATTCAGGTGTGGAACTTCTGAGAAAGGGAGATGCCAGAAATGTCTAATTAGAAGTCATCATAATAGAAGTTTTCGCTGAAGCCAGGAAGGCAGATGTGCCCACCCAGGGAGAAAGTGACAAATAAAAGAAGAAATCAAAAGCGTGGAAAGCCAACCAGAAATGGGAGACTGGAAATGAGCAGCAGAGAGGCGATGGCTCCTCAACTGGCGCCTCCACACAGGCTTCTAATTACTTTTCTGCAGCAGCCTGGCTGAGCAGTAATTAATGCTGATGAGCTGAGTTGCTTGCAGGTCACAGACTCCCATGTGCCCTTGACACTGGGAATTACAGGGCTCCTCTGAAGATCTGAAAACAGAAGGCAGCTTTTGTGGAATTCAAAAGCCAACTTCAGGAATAAAGCTCTCCTGTTAGTCTAAACCAGGGGTCTCCAAACTACAGCCTGCAGGCCGGATGCGACCCGCGAGGCCCTCTCATCCGGCCCGTGGAGACCGTTTTTATCTGAATAAAATGATATGAAATAAATAATTAAAAACAACATCTATGTTTTGATTCTTTTTTATTTGGACCTCGAGTGTGTAGTCGGCCCCAAACCGCTGTTTGATAGTTAATGCTGCCCGCGGGCTGAAAAGTTTGGAGACCCCTGGACTCTAAATGGACCCCGGAGTCTGGCTACAATTCTTTTCAGACAGAAGACTATTCCTCTAGATCAGGGGTCTCCAAACTTTTCAGCCCGTGGGCCGCATTAACTCTCAAACAGCAGTTTGGGGGCCGACTACACACTCGAGGTCCAAATAAAAAAGAATCAAAACATAGATGTTGTTTTTAATTATTTATTTCATATCATTTTATTTAGATAAAAAGGTCTCCACTGGCAGGATGAGAGGTCATTGCAGCCCGCGAGCCATAGTTTGGAGACCCCTGCTCTAGATGCTGCTCATAGCCCCCTTTCTTCCCCATAATCTTTGCTGCAAAAATTATTCTTTGGAGATTAGAAAAATTTCAGTATTGGGTCCTGGCATCAGACCAGAGACCACAGGGTCTGGTTTTCTAAAACAGAAAATGGCTAAGACAAAAGGGTTCTCTTTACAATGACTTGAGGACTAGAAAACATCTTTTAAATATTTGATCAATAACTAAAGAAGGGAAAGAGACGTTGACTGTATGTGTCACAGAAACACAAGGTTTATTATTACAATTTCTCCCTCTTCTGCATTCCTGTTTGTATGCATTGTAGAGATGCTGGTTGGAGTAGTTCAGAATAACGCTCACTTCAGCAGTAAAACTGTTCGTTTATTATTACATAAACATATTTTCTCAGCATTTTAAAGTTTCCATCAATGTATTTACTACTTGAGAAGGCATTCAACATCTAGAGGAAAAACTCCAAAAAATGCTCAGATGAAAAGAATCGATGCCTCCCCTTAATCCATGCTGGGTTTCTACTGATGGTTAGGGACACACTGGCTGCAAGCAGAATGGGCCAATAATTTATGAGTATGGATGTATTTTATTTTCCAGCCTCCCCTGGGCAAGTAGTTGTATGTAAGTCATCACCACATCCACAAGTCAGATCAGTGTGTTTATAGATAAGTGGTCCATCTCTGCTTTAATTCGAGAGGTGATTCAACAAGTGGCTGGTCAATATGGAACCCAGAGCTAGAGGGCTTAAGTTTTGCCACCTTATTACCCTGCATCGCTGGGCAAATCACACGATCGCTTTGCATTTCTGTATGTTTGGTTGCTCTGTTTTGATTTTTAGTTTGTGAAATAGGTCATAAGATTGTAGTAGGGAAGATAAGAAGACTGTGTTTTAGGGTTGTCAGAAGGATTAAGTAGGTGATACAAAAATACATTAAATGCCCCAGTGTTACCAGGCATACTAGCTAGCGTGAGAGGTGTTGCTGATATGTTCAGCAGCCTTCTGTACTAACACCTGGACGTGGATAAAATCCCTTTAGCTAAATCAATCTCAAAGCATTTGAAGTTATTTAAAAGAAAGGGTTGTCACAATGTTTCATAGCACCGATCTTCCGTTTTCCTCTTAATTGTCACTCTTCTTTTGTGTATTGAATTTGGCCAGGCTGGGCATTTACTCTTCCTTTTTCTCTTCCATAGTTTATCACATGTTACAAAATGAGTTGTTACATTTAAAAAAACGTATAATGATATTACAGTTTTAGTGTAAGAACAAGACATCTGGAGCTAGACTGCGGATTTCAATTCTGGCTTCTCTGCTTATGTATTCTTTGAAATCAAGCAAATTATAAAAATTTCTATGCCTCAATTTTCTCAGTTATAAATTGCCATCGTCATAATAAATACTTTATATTGCTATAAGGATTAAATTACTTAGCATAGACAAAGTGCTTAGAAAAATGCCTCATCTATAAGTGTTGGCTATTAGGTTTTATTTTGATGGGAAAGGTCCGTCATTTCGATAACACTTTGGGAATGAAGGCAATGTCACTGTCATACTGTATTTAAACCAATTGATATAACTAGTAGATATAAAAAATTTGAAGTATATGTTTTTAAATTTCTTTCTAAATGGAGGAAAGAGTAGTGTATTCTGAACAATAAGGTTGGGATACACATTTGGGTCTATAGCCCTAGGCCTTTGGGTCACTTCAAAAAATGAAGAATTGATCCATTAATTTCACGAGAACTGATCACTGATAAAAAGTATTTGGACCAAGTATTTTTTACAAATTTTCTTGTTTCCCCTCAGAATATGCTCAAATAATTTATTTGCAGAACTATTAATTTAAGGTGGTCAAGCTGAAACTAGTTTTTCTCCTGGTCATTGTTTAATTTACAGATGTGCCCCTTGTTTCTGTGTTTGACTTTGTTATTTTTCTAGAGTCTCTACCGTTGTATTAAATATATATATTTAATGAATAAAGACCCAAAATACTGATTTGCATTAAGTACAAGAAAAAAAAAATGTGAAAAGAGCCAGGTAAAAGTTTTCTTGGTTCACTCATTCATCATTAATAGTTTCCCTTGTGATTGAATTATTTTGCTATATTGTGAATTCATTTGTTCCCTTTTTCTTTGTTTGATTGTCATATATCCTCATTTCTCTTTCACCTCATACTCTTGAAATAAAATATGTAGTAATCAATTATTTTAACACTTAAAAACTGGTCCCGAGTGATTTTGTGATTAACTCAAAACCATGCTTGTGGCTGCTTGCAAACCATTTGGATCTGCAGTCGCTTAGACCTCGTTTCCTCTGGTCACCCACATTCTCCTACTCATGTTCACTGTTTTGCAAATTTATTTTTTAAGGTTTTTGTGGTGTTTTTAAGTGCTTTATTTTTACCTTTTTAATTACTTTGTATGCACCTCCTCTGTGAAAGAATGACACTGATCTTAAATTTAATCTTAAATAGAAAATGCAGTTATGGAAAACAGAACAAAAGATGATAAAATACAGACTTTCTTTTATTTTCATGTTCAATCCTTGATTCACCATTGATGTAAGCATCCCTCCTACAAGATTTAAGAATAAATTTGTCACTGCCTCAAAATGAAAATTTGTTCTTCAGTTTGGAAAACCCATGAATATGTCTGCGGCTACTTTTTATTTATGAAAGAACAATGCTGAAAGCTGAGAATTCACATATATATTTAACTTTAAAGAATGTGTTTCAATCATCAATAAGAATTTCAATCTAGTCAACCAAATATAACTGTGTGAATATTTTTTCTAAAGAATTGAAAAAGTGAATATAATACATCAACCAGGTACAAAATGAATACACACAGCGCATCACTGTGAGCTTTCTAAATATAGTAAGGTTAAATCAGAGGCCTACCTTATTGTTAGAATCCGTAAACTGAATAAGATACTTAGTTACTTCAAGTTCAGAGAATTTGGTGGTTCGGTTATTTTATGAAATGTATGATTATGAATTAGTTGATCAGTATAAGGTATTTTGAGCTTCTATATTACAGTAGACTGTCAGTTAGTTAATTGGCATCTACAGGCACTGGTTGGTGGCTGGCTAAATGTAAGTAGACTCTGTGTTAACAGGAACTCAAGCAACCAGCACTCTCAAACACCCAGCAAAATCTCAAGAAATTGCCAAAACAATGTTGCTGGTGCTTGAGAGTGCCGGTTGTTCGAGTTCCTTTTAATAGAGCTTCTACTGTATTTAGTTTTTAAAGTAGAAAGTAAATCATATTTAATTCTCATTTAGATTTAACCAAAAGCATGGATTTATAACTCATGAGTCACATCCTTAATCCTAATAAATGTGTGTATTACAAATTTTCTGAAAGGTGGGGATGCCTTTTCTTTACCTATCTCAGTATTTCCAGCCTATCATTTCTAATAAGACACTTTTATTAGACTCTCTCTGATAGTGATTTGAATAATGTAAAATGTAATATACATCTATTAATTAATTGACCTCCAGATAATTTTGGACCTTCTGACGCGGGCATTTTTGAAAGACACTTCTTTGGTTCTTTTGGATAGAGTTTTTCAAGATCCTAAACTTTCTTTTCTGTTAATCATTGTGTTGATTGGTGAGGGAAAAAAAACAGGAAATCAAATGCTTAGGTACAGAGTGAAATACTTATGGTCACAATTTATAATTTCTTCATCTGATATTGAAATAGTGGTTATAAGCCATACAACAGATCACAAATAAAGCAAGTGTTCAAATTTTAACTACAAGTCTTTCACAAATTTATATTTTTATATTTAGGATAATATTTTAAAGAGAGAGACTATATTCACTTTATTTAAACATACACAAAATATCTCTTACATTCTGTTCTATGAGATAAAAATGATTTTATAACTGTTTCAATCAATTGCTCACCTAATAGACTCACAGAAATTGAGAAGTACTGCATTCTTAAACTAGAAGAAGCAGGAAAGAATGTTAAAGTAAAATATAATGTACTAGTGATTCTTTCAAATGATCTCATAACATTCTTCTCCAGGTTCTCTGGCCCGCACTGAATTTTTGCATGTCTTAATTTCAATACGATTCATTCTAGTGTGTATATGTCATCTAGTTTTTGTTTTCATATATGCTATTCTTAATTTTCCTCAACCAAATTATAAGATGCTTGAAAGTAGGATCTACGACATTTTATATGGTAGTTTGAAAATGTACTGATGTTTGGGTTAAAAGTTACCTAAGGGAATCATGAACTCATTCACAAAACTGAATGTCTATTGTATTCAGCGTGGCGTTAATGAGTTGGGCTCTGAGTTATAGATCATGGCTTTGTAATTTGACCTTGGGCAAGTTCTGAACATTTTGGTACCTCATTCCACATGCTCTCACATGGGGATAATTTAATTCTCACAAGAACCAAATGGAAGATTCCAAGATTAATATAATATATGCAAGGTTCATAGAATTGAATATCTCTTATGTGATAAAAACACAATAAACATTACTCTTCTGTGACCAGGACGATAGCGATGACAGTGACATCAATGATGATGGTCTCAGTGGCTGAGTACGTATAGACAAAACTGATCTTTTTAAAAGATGTTTACTGTCTAGACATGAAACCAGAATGGAGGCCACAAAAGGTAATGCAATGTGAGAAGCTTTGACACAGGACTGTGCAGAATAAAAGAGACACCCGGGGGTGGGGTCCCTGTAGTTACTGAGGCCCATCGGCAATCGCCTCGCAGATAGAGGATGCATTAAAGGGAGTCTTAAAAAGACTCGTAAGTGTGCAGGTGGACAGACTGTTAGTCCTGATGATGTTGTGCAAGTGCTTTCAACCAGAAAGGATTGCAGTTGCCATATACGGAGAGACGGAATATTCTGAGATCCAATAAATTCAGTATCTCAGGAGAGTATTTTGAGAAAGGGTGTCTTATGAAGTTAAATTGACATAGGTAGGGGACAACATAGTAAAAATTACAAAAACTAATAAGGACATAATATTTATAGATCAGTCACTGTTGTGAAGTACAAGGATAAATTCTAGGTATACATAAATTATCTTATTAAATCCTCACAATAACCCAACGAAGTATGTATTTTATTACCTTCATTTTATAGAAGGGGAACCAAGGCTTCTGAAAACTGAGTGACGCGTTCAAGTTCACACAACTTTGAAGTTATAGACCCATTTTTGACCCTAAGCAATTTAATTGGGTTAAAAAATAAGGATTCTTAAATAGAATTAAAAGTCTGTACTATAGAGTTCCTAAGTAAAATATTTTGCTAAAAATTCTGTTAACAATACCAAGTAAATAATAGAAGTCATTAATTGGGATCTTGAATTTGAGCCTTTGCTCAGGCCCTTAAGTTGGTATCACTTAATGCATGTAAAAACCTTGAATATGTAACAATAATACAATTTATAAAACTGGGGATGATAGGAAGATTGAAGATAGAAGGGAGAATACCTTACCTAGTTTTTTTGTAGCAGGGAATTACTAAATACTAAACATAAAATATGAGCTTTAAAATATATGTATCAGTAAAACTTTTAATGGTTTTAATTAATCCTATATTTTTATAATTTTATGTTAATGGTCATCAATTAATATAAGGTGACCAGACGTCCCACTTTTGGTGGGACAGTCTCGATTTTTAACAATGTGTCCCGTGTCCCGCCGCGTTTTAAAATGTCCCAATTTTTGAAAAGAATGGACGACAAGCTAGGGAATGGCAGGAGATAGACCAAATTTTTAATCAAGAAACCACCCCCTGCCCCCCAGTCAATGGTGTCCCGCTTTACCAATGTTACAATCTGGTCACCTTAAATTAATAGCTACTTTCCTCAAAAAAATATGTATAAGGAGGCTAATGTGTTCTTCAGTTTCTCTTTAAGTTGTTTCTTTGGTATGTGAAATTAAACTTGATAATTCTACAATAATATTTTGAGAAGTATAATCACAATGGTATGCAAAGTTTCCAATTGTTAACATTTCTGTTTGACTTTTGTTTTTACAAGGGAACACATCTGGAATGATGTTCACCAACTACAAAATGAACCTCTTAAAAGATTTATAAATTGTCATTGGTGTGCTATTGTTCTTTGTCTTTGAAGATTTTGCATTGCTTATATAATTGTTAGAACTAATTTTATATGCGGTACATATATTTACAGACTGTATTTCCGAGGTAGAGATTGGATACTGAAAATGGTAGTCTCTGTCGCCTATTGGGAGGCTGGAGCTGCTGGTGAGGCCGGGCTCTTCCCATCTCAGCCGGGCTGTGGTCTCTCTGAAGCCACTGCAGCAGACTAGAGGCAGACAAATAAAGCCGGTAGGATTCCTTCTGCCATTCATTCTTCCTCTGTCTTCACACCCTCCACAAAATCTCATTGTCAGTAACGAACTCCTCGTACTTCCTCAGCGCTTGTCTCTGTCTGCACTTGCAGTTTTTCTCACTCCTCTAGGGCAACTATGAGTCCCCCAGTCAGTGCCCAGCTCTCTGGGTCATTACCACCTCCCATCTGGGCCTCCTGTAAAAAACTCTCCTTCAATCCTAACATTGGCTTTGTTTCCATCTGTACTCTGCAGGTTGCTTCAGGGCTCTTCTTTTGGTGGATGCTTTGGTGAGGTAGATCAGAACTTTGGAGGTTTTTCTCTTTTCTTGTCCTCAACCCACATCTGCACATGTCTGAGTTTCACAATGACAGTGGTCTGAAGATTAAAAACAGAAAAGAGCAGGGGCAAACTATCCATTATTTCTTTTCTCTGTATCTCTGGGTCATAGGTATACTGAGGAGTAGTATCTTACTTGCAAGTCCCTAGAGCTCTGGGGTAGGCTAAAACATTCTCCAATCAGGATGGAGTTCAGTAAATCTGCTGCAATTAAAATTTTCTGCAGGATCCTTGAGATTGCCAAATTGATCCACAGCATGACTGCAAAGTCCTTCTGGGCAAAATGAGAATGAATTGATTTCACTAAAACACATCTTACTTCCCCCAGAATTCTATTGAAGGATAAAAATGTCTTTTTTTTTTCTCTCTCTTTAAATAAAATATCTACTTTAGCTGAAGCAAGTTAGAAACCAGGGATGCAGGGATCCGTTATGAGGATACAGACCTGCTCTTCAGACCTCACATCCGATGGGGCACACAATCAGAAAATTAAAATCCAGAGCAACAATGAGTGGGCGTTCAGAGTTACTGAGAAGCGAATCTTCACAAAGACTGGGGTCAAGGAGTCTTCTCAGGAGAGGCAACCTCTCAGTTGAGCCTGAAAGCTTCTGTGGGAAGGAGCCAGGTAACATCTAATGAGATTCTCAGTGAGGAGATTGAGCTTTAACTTCCCAACAGAATCCTTGCAAATGAAAGTGTTCCTTTCTTCCTTTTTGGAACCTTTCTCCTCCCGGAGGCAATAGAAGAAGCAAATTTTGCTGCAGCAAAAAGAATCAACAGGGGTTGGTTTGCCACTTGGCTGGACTCTTAATAAAACAAAACAAAACAAAATAAAACAACACAACAAAACAAAACAAAAACAAAAAACAAAAAACAAAACAAAACTGCACTTAAGCCTACGCATAGAGGAATTGTCTAAGGATGGGGAGGGAAAGATAACTGGGCCTGGACTATCTCAAGATGCCTGTTTGTACCCTGACCAAGAAAAAAAAGAAAGAAAGAAAAGTGAGAGAACTGAAAGCAACATGCAAGGTCCCATTTCAAAGAATTTTTTTCCCCCCCTGGAGCCCAAGAGATGCTGAGTGAAGTTGCTGGGTTATCAGTGCTGTGAATAAATGGTGTCGGCCTTGACATTTCTGGCTGGCAGACACAGAACACCCTCGAGGAAAAGACACTGATCTGAGCTTTGTTTATTCAATTGGGGGCGACGTCTTGCCAGGTTTTGATAAATGTGTTGAGAAAGTGAAAGGGATACGGCTATTGTGCAGCTTCTGCTCCTGGCAATGTTGCCATTAAGCATCTGACTTCCAGGGCCGGTCCCAAGTGGTGCATATTTAAAACACAAACCATTGAGTAATAATTGCTGTGGCCAGTGCCTATTGAAGTGTGCCTAGTGGTGCCCCTCAAACCTTCTTTATTCATTAGCTAGGCCAAGCTGTATTTGTTTGTATAGGATTTTAAGGAAGATACCTTGGTCCCTGTAATAGCTGGTCACTGGTGTATGAAATGCCTTTCAGTGAGATAAGCTTTTCATTCTGCAAGCTGCAGCTGAGGCGCAAAATGCAAAGAGCCCTGTGGAGATAAAGCTTTTGATTTCAATACTCGCCTGTAAGTGACTCTAATAAAATCTTATATTTTAGGGGCAAAATTTTTATTGTGTTAGGGATTGCAAGTGCTTGTGTGTTTGTGTGTATATATATGAGACAGATAAAGAAAGGATGAGAGAGACAGGGAAAGAGATGGAGAGAAAGAGACAGAGAGAGATCAACCAACCAAGTTGTAGGAGTTGAAAGGTTGAAAAATGAGGAAGGATTTACTGAGAAAAAGGACCTAGACTTAATTATGACTCTGAGAAGCATCTAAGATTCTTGGGTAGACAGAGAGTTTGAATAGGTGCTATGGCACTATTCTGCATTTAAAATGAGGTAAGATTAGGAAAAAATAAACCAACAGATACGTGAATAACCCATTTAACAATGGGGTTTTGTGAAGAAAAAGAAAGATTCTGTGGGTGAAGGACACTGTTGGCACCACAGCTGGGAGGCTAAGACTCTCATTTTTGAGGGAGCGTCGATGGTAAATTGGAGTCAACAACGTTTGCAAAGGGGGCAAGGTGAGATAATTGAGGTCCTCCCCAGAGGATAAGACAACGTGAGGACAAATGCCAAGGGAAGAAATCGATCTTACCCAAAGATGAAACTTCCCGAAAGCCAGCCTGGTGAAACACCCTTCTGACATCCTTACATGGGTGGGCTGCTAGCCCAGTGAGGTCTCAAGAAAAATGGGTGGCTTAGTTTAGACCTAGGCAAATGTAGATTTTAATCTAGGTGCCTCTGTTTACTGTGTGTGTGGCCTTGAGCCTGTTAGTTAAAATATCTCAGCCTCAGCTTCCTTATCTTTACAATGGAGAGAATACTATTGAGATCCTAATAGGAAAATTTGCTGTGATAATATCTACAGCATCGAGCACAGGAAGAATTATTAAGTCTCATTTAATTAGTGTTGGCATCATCCTCGCCAGACAGAATCCCTGGACTTGCAGCATTGCTGCTGTCCTATACGCACAGCAAAGTAACAGATTGTTCTGTTTGAAAAGCCAAGGCTGAAGTACTGCTCTCCTGGGACTTCGCACAGGGAAGGTTTTAAAAGCCGATACGTTTGAGTCAGACAGGCTGGTTCAAGTCCTCAGTTATTTAACTATACCTCATTTTTTTTAAATATAAAAATGTCCAATACGACCTACCTCATAGAATTTTTACGAAGATTAAGTGAGGTGATAACAATACCTGGCGTAGCGTCCGCACAATCAGGGTTTATTAGGACTAATTCTGAGCTCCATGCACTGCTGCTGCTTATGAGTAAACTGCAAAATTATTGTAGTAAAAGTGTCTAATAGGAAGGGTTCCACGGCCAGGAAGATCTGTGCTCATCGGTGCTGCTAGCATTCCATCACTGAGCTTCAGTGTCCTGATCTGTGAAATGGACCTACTTCCGAATAACGTGTGGTACTTTGGAGTGTGGGACGTAAAGGAACCTGCTGGGGAGCCCAGAAGGGAGAAGAAAATGGGAAGGAAAGGCAACCAATGAACAGAGAATTATCAACGAGGTTCCACTCTGGGCAGCTGAGGTTGAATCCTGCTGGGGGGGATTCTGGAGTCTGTGTGAAACGGACTCGAGGGGTGGGTAAGGGAGCTGATGTACATGCATGTGAACTCCTGTGAGCTGTTGTTGCAAGGCTGCTTCTACATCCATCCCAGCTCTTACAGCATATCAAGTCGGTAGGAGGGCTGCTCCAGAGGCACGGGAATGCCTCCAGGCACAAAAGGCAGCTGTCAGATGTTGGAAACTGGGCACGGCACAGTGCACAGAGGCGAGCAGAGACAACGTGGGCGGGCAGCATCTGCCACATATAGGATTCATTCCTCTCTCCCCCAAGATGGCAGGCACATATGTGATCAGTCACATCATAACATTTATTAATTTATCTGTTTGCAAATTCATTACAAATATTTGTCCATTTTAGAGGCTGCCTCATTTATAAACATCTGTGTTTCTTTTTCCTGGTGATCCACTCGTACAATTTTATTTCTCTCTTTCCTATTGGAGGGAGAGAGGCAGAAACAGTAATGTCAGGGTGTTTATATCAGGTGTTAAAACAAGGCAGTGGATTCCAGGAAATATGTATTACTGGCTCCAGAAAAAAACAACAAAACACAGTAGAATTAAAATTGTCTTATTAATCACTTTAGAAAATAATTAGACTCGCCTTATGTACCTTTCTTGAAGGCCGCTTAGTGCAATCTTTGTATTTATTTGTTTAACATACAGGTAATTTTATAGTATTTTAGGGCATCTTGATTAATGGTTAGGATGATAGACCACAGGAGAGAATAGAAAAGTCTTGGTTTTAATGCTAAAATTATAGAATATTATTTATAGTGCAGTCCATTTGGAAAACATTGGACGTGGATGAAGGAGAGCTTGGAATGAGTGTAAAAGTGTTCATTTCTTTTATAATAGAAAGTCAACTGCTGATTAAGACTGAAACATGAGAGAAGATTCACATATAAATACAGTAGACTCTCACTTAACCAGCACCCAGGGGGAGTGTTAGATGCCAGATAAATGCAAGTAAACTCTCTGTTAATTGGAACTCAAGCAACTGGCAACATCTCAAGCAACTGAAGAGATGTTGCTAGTTGCTTGAGTTCCAGTTAATGAAGTGTCTACTGCACATACCAAACTAAAAGCATTGATTCTCATACATTAACCTTTTTTCTTTACATTGGATTTTTTCATTTCAAAGCAGTGATCAGTAAAATATGACCCGTGAACCAAATCTGTTCTGCTATTTTTTTTTGGCAAATAAAGTTTTATTGACACACATTTACACACATTCCTTTATGTATATAGTCTATGGAGTTACAGTGGCAGAGTTAAATAGTTGTGCTAGAGATTAAGTGGAATATAATTACTATCTTGTTCTTTGCTGACCTCTGTTTGAGGAAGAATATTTTAGAAAGTACTGTACTGACTGGGACAAACGCTTATGTTTCTCCTCTCAAAACACAACTCTCAACTTCTGGTCATGGAATGTGTGTTGTTGTTTTTCTCACACTCAGCAATTCTCCCCCACTGCTGGGTGTCACGTAATTCAACTCTATTGTGACACTGTCTACCTGGCAAAGGCACCAGATCCCACAGGCTAACGGCTCAGTTCCACAAGACTGCCCCCACTTCAGATGCCGCAGAAAGTACAGGTTGACTTCTGACTGGCTATAAATGAGATGTTCCCTCTCCTCTCTCCTGGAGTAATTTGAGAGAACAGCACACTGAACTCAGGGAAACAATTTACAAACCAGATGACTGGTGTACAGCTCAGGAATAGCCAAATGAAAGATTTATTGCGCAAGGTATGTGGAGATTGGGAGTGAGTTCCCATGCCTTCCCTAAGCAACCCGCCCTCCCAGCACCTCCACAAGTTCACCAACCTGGAAGCTCTCTGAGCCCTATGAGCCAGCGATTTTTATGAAGGCTTCATTATAAAGCCAGTAATTCGCCACCTTACATAAAAAATTATCTTAACATCAACAACTTCTTTCACTTTTAAAAGCCAATAATTAGCCACCTTACATAAAAAATTATCTTAACCTCAACAACTTTTTTCACTCTTAATATATTAATCTAGGATTCACCCAAAATATTTGAGATTAGAAATGAGACTTAGAAATTGATACATGTTTTTTTTACTGTAGACACTCTTATATATGTATATTGAATGATGAGTAAAAGATTCTGATTAACAAGGACAAAGTGCTCTGAGTACAAGAGTGAATTTTCCGCTATTGAACTAGATGCAGCACTTAAGAGACAGTAACATTAAAAAAGTAAAGTCTCTGCTGGTTGCTGGTGACATTTCCCACTTAGTTGATAGTGGTGAAGTGATTGGTAGACAATGCAAACGTTACATCTGTGCTAATGTTGTTATGCTTGGAAGGTCACTGACACTTAACACACAGGATGGATCAGAAGAGGTTCTGTTAGCAAAGTAACCATCTGTAAAAGAATTGACATTGGAAATGTACAAAAGTCTAGTTGCAAATGGTCAGATAATTTATAACTTTATTTCCCCTTTTTCTTAATGAGCTAAAATTTACACTAGGAATGAGCAGAAAGGGCAGTAATATCAAGTATTTGGTTTAGTAAATGTTTAAATATGCACACACACATTTTACTAGATATAATTTCAAGAGCTATGGTATTTTCATTGCCTAAAAGGGATACTTTCTACATTAATACTCTATATAGGAATCACTGTTTTAACTTCTATTACTATAAGTTTGTTATGCATGTTCTTAAAATTCATGTATATTAAAACATTATATATGTAATACGTTATATCTGGTTTATTTTGTTCAACACAATGCCTACAAGTTGAAGCAACTGGATTTATGTTCCTGTGTATTGCAGTTTATTTATTCTTTTTAAAATTATTGTTTAATATAAAATATATGAGGGCTGTCCGGAAAGAATCCAGCCATGTAACCATTCTTGTTTTATTGACAATAGCTGGATTTTTGCCCAACAGACCCATAAATGTGTCCATTTATCCATTCTATTATTTGTGAATATTTTTATTGTTTCGATATTGGCAGTGATTTATTTAATGTGTTCTCTCTTTAAATTTAGTTTATTTCAAAATTTTGGCATTGTAAATTACATTGAGTGTCTATGTGCAGAAATCTTTGCCCATACTTCACATTTATTATTAAGAACAGATTAGTTAGAATTTTCCCAGTGAAAAAACTATTTTGTTATTTTTTTAATGATGATTTTGAGTTCTGTAATATTATCTACTTCTACCTTTAATTTGGTTGATTCATTTCTGCTTTAGCACTGCCAGGAAAGATGATAGATTAGTTTTTAATTTATATTTAAACCTCTTTGGAAATGAATTCTATAAATAAAATTTTAAAAAATAGCTGAATTTTAGAACTCTAAATATGAAAAAGATAATGAGAATCTGTTTGGAATATTATCTTTCTAAAATGTGTTATTCACTTCCTTTTCTAAATGAAGTTTAATGTGTATATACTGATACCCACTTAATGACTCAAGTCATTATTATAAAAATCAATTAGTGGTCTTTAATTTTGTGTGGATAAAAGTACACCTTCTTGGGAGACAGCCAGTGCTGTGAGAACACCTTTAATCTATACCTAGTAGCCTTAGACTCTTGGGAAAATAACCTTATTGGAATCTCACGTCTTTCTTTTCTGCATAATGGCAGTAATAATACCTGCCACAAACATTTGATGTGTGGATTAAAAATAATACATATGAAATGCTTCAAATCATGGCAGACTTATTGCAGATGCTAGTAAATGACAGCTATGAAGATGTTGCTCTTGAAAACTCTATGATGGGAAGCCGGGATGGCTCAGTGGGATAAGCGCTCACTTTGCAGCACCAGGGACCGGGGATTGGGTCCCGGCCCCGGCCAGTGCAGAACCATGTGCTGAACTGGGGAGTGCCTCCAGTTCAGTTCTCTCTCTGTCTCTGTATCTGTCTGTCTGTCTGTCTCTCTTTGTCAAAAACAAACAAACAAACAAACAAATAAATAAGTAAAATAAAATAATAAAAAAAAGAAAAAAGAAAACTCTATGAGCCAGAGCTGTTTTGCCAAGGCAATAAATAATGTTGCTATTTTTTCATGACTTTAAATGCCATGGTTGTGTGTGTGTGTGTGTGTGTGTGTGTAAATACATGAGTTTCTGTTTGTACTTATCTGTAACACTAAATAGTTTTCTCCACATCTGTTGGTAATCTCTCCTGCATGCCAGTATCTTCCTTAAGCGCGCTCTCCTGAAATTTGGAAAGTAGAGCGCACTGAACAGTATTGTGTTTAGAAAAGGAATAACTAAAAAAACTTCAAATGATGGCACAGGAGAAGAAGTACTTGGAGTGAAGCCATGAAGCTCTAATGCTTTTGTTTTTCACACTTACTGTAGTAGTTCAGGTCATCTTCACTTTATATCACTGGTGAAATTTTCATAAGTGTGGTTTTGAGATAGCTAAGTTCCAAATAACTAATATTAAGCTGTAAATATTGTATCTAAGAATTTGTTTATTTTACTGGGGGTAGTTTTTGCTTCTGGAAAATCATTGTTCTGCTAAAAGTCATTTGTCTTTGACGTGTGTCAACCCTTTAGATCAAGATCAAGAAAATATAAGAGTTTATTCAACAGTCTTGTTAAGTTTTCAGAATATTGTTTTCAACTGATTTTACTTTTCACTTACTGCCTTACAGTCTCAGAGGTTTATACCCGATAATGATTTTCGGTTAAAACATCAATATAAATTCAATTTTCCCCTTTTCTTAAATGAGGTCCAACTCAACAGAAAGCAAACGAACAATAATAGCAGCAGCAGGAGAGGAAATGAATGGGGATTACGTTGATCCTCCTCTATTTTAGCGGTCTCCGTCTGAGATCCTTCTCCAAAGCAGTGTTTAGCGGGGGCACTTTCATGACCAGGACAGGAAGCATTAGGCACTTATTTCCCAACCTTGAGAAAGCAGAACTGGCTACATATCTCGTGGAGTCCAGTGAAAGATGAAAATGAGGCATGTTGTTCAAAAATGATTAAAGATCTCAAATTAGGGGCAGTAGGGCACAACCTCTAGCATTGTTGTCCATAAAGCCATCCTGTGAGGAAGGACTTCCCTAGGGGGACCCTGGTGGTGACTTAACATCAGCATAAGAGGTGACCTCTTCCGTCCCTGAGCTGTTTTCTCCAAGAGGAAGGGACTGGCCTTTACTGATGGGCAAATATGTGTCAGCAGCTTCCTTACATCTTATTATTTAACTCTCCCAGCAGTTATGCCAGGAAAACGTGGTCACCACATTTTTACATATGTCAAACCAGAGTCAGGATATTGACTTAATTTGACAAGGTTCTGAGAGTTTCTCACTCTGAATCTGCTTCTTCCATCACATGTCTTTTTCCTGTTCTAGCATCTGCTGAGCTGGCCTTCTGTTTACAAATGCATACAACTCCTCAAATGGACCGCTGGGAAGCCGTGAGGCTTGGATAACACCGTGTAGTTCTTTCCTACTCCAGGCTTCGGTGATTCTGAAACGTAGAACTAACACCAAGTTAGCCCAGAGTCTGTGTTATTCTGATGCTTTTCTGTAAGTAGGCCACATATCTAATTAGCAAAGGTCTACACAGTGATTTATACCTGAAGCCCATTAGCTGCCAGGCCTTGTGTCATTAAAAAAAAAAGGAGCATCTATTTATTCTTTTCTAAATGACCCCTGGGGTTTCTCATCCCATGTCTTAAAAAGACCCCTAAGTTTCCCTTAATGAGAAAAAAACAAAACAAACAAAACAAAAATAATTCACTTTTGAAATTATCCATGAAACTCTCTATGAAGCAAAATAATTTTTCTCTTCCTTTTGAGTAGATAAATTGAGTTTATATAATTCTAAAGAATATTCTTGTGACATCTCCTTTTTAAGAGGAATAAATAAAACAAAATACCATATTACAAAAATTTTTTAAATGAAAATAAAATAATAGTGAATGAAACTATTAGATTGTTTTTTTCTATTTCTGGCCTATAATTATGACGGAACCAGTAAAGTGCTAAAATTATCTAAAACTACTGAAGGGTATATTCTAAGTTAGTAGGCAAAGAAAAAAACAAAACAAAAACAAAAGACCTGTAATAGAGAATGTGAATCTCTACAAAGGGAAATCATAAAAGTCACTTCCACAAAATCTTTGTACTCCAGTAAGCAATTCCTTTAATTACCTAGGCATTTAAGTACTGTTCTAAAAGATTATTTTTTTGAAAATTAGGTTAGACCTTGATCGGAGATAATTAAAATTTAACCTAAGATTTTCTTGTTCTGGGTAACATGAATGAGATTAACTAAGTAGATTTAATTGTTGGGTATTTTTATTTGGTAGAAATAATCTGCTGCATTTAGCTTTGATTTAAACCCAAAGTGCTTTCAGATCCAGTTAAAATTTATATATTTCTTCAAAGAATATATCATCATATAATGGCTTCTTGATGGGAATTCTCTTAGAGCTTATAGAAAAAAGCTCTAAGGACGTGAGATAAACCTTCAGAAAGAATGTACTAGGAGATACTCTTCCTAATTTTTTATAGAAGACAGTCTCTGAATTAGGCAAGACAGGTAGCTGAGAAGAAATAGACTTTTTCTAGGTATGAATGGGTTGTGTTAAAAATTGGTATTCTTAGTTTTCCCAGTGTGTGTTCAATTCTTGTCAACTTGGTCTAGGTTCAATTGTAAAAGAAGTAGAGTTAAAGATAATAACAATTTAGTAACACCAGGCTAGTAAGAGGTTACTTATTAATATGCCATTACATTCATTCACATTCTTAACAAATATTTATTGAGAACCTACACTACCAGACATTTGGCTGGAGCTGGACATACAGAAGTGAATAGGATAAAGTTACCACTTGCCTGGATTTTATGTGCCAACAGAATGAAACAGAATAAAGAAATGAGTGTCTAAGGTAATATTATACAGTGATATTTTCCATGAAGATAAACAGGGAGATGAGCTAGGGAGTGACTCTGAGGGTGTGTGCATGTGTGCGTGTAAGCCTCTCTACCGGGTAACAATTGGGCTGAGACTTGGAAGATGAGATTGCGATATTTATACAGAGCTAAGCAAATCCCTTGCTTTCTCGCTTTTCTTGGCTAAGTAATTGCCTTGCACTCAGAGACATTTTGGATTCTACAATTGAAATTGTATGCTTCCTCAATGTTCCTGTTGGGTTATGTGAGTTTAAAATAAACACAGTAATCTGACTTCAGGGTTCCTCTCCATAAACTAAGGGATTGGAGCTACTGCTTCCCTGAATGCTGCCCACATCAAAAGGGGTTCCCACCAGGCACCCCATCTCTGTGTAGCCAGAGACACAGGATCTGGAATGAATCACTTCAATCCACTCTCTGTTGTGAGTCCAAATCCAAACCATAACTCTCTTTAATTAAGTTTTGTCCCACAAGCCTTGAAGGGAGATTAAAAAGGCAAAAGGACGGCAAATCTATCACTCATCAGTTGATCAGCAGACCTTGTGTGCATAGAGAGTTGCTGCTCTGTGCCAGACACACTACTGAGCTTTAGAAGTAGAAGTTTGTGGGGCTGTCAGGCCAGCAAAGTTGATAATCCTTGAGGGTTAATGAATCTTCATGGATTTATGGTCATTACGAAAAGAAAAGTGAATGTGAGAACAGAAAAACTATGAAATTGATTTAGGGCTTTGCAATTGGATTCTTCCCCACTACCATGAGACTCAGCTACTTTTCCCTGAATTTCCCCTCTTTAGGTATAGATCTTAGTTCCGGGTGGACTGGAGAAAGCCCTTACCAGTATCTAATTGCTACATTTTCTGGAATTTTGTGAGGAATTCGACATGGCCTTTTGACAGCTTGGAATTAGTCACAGTGGGATTGTTGCTACCAGGGCAACTGGCAGATGGAGCAAATCTCACTTGCCCCACACAGAGCCAATTGTTGTTAAACTGTTACCAGCATGCCACTAACACTCAGCATCAGAAAGGGTCTCTCCCTCCTCCACTGTTCAGTGCCAGTGACAACGCCCACAGCACAAAGCAGCACAAACAAGGTGAACCTGGGGAGGCGTCACTCCTCAGCGTTAGGAGTTCCGGTTAGACAGAGAAACCAGTCTGGGGAAGGGGTAGATCCTTTCTGCTTCACATTAAGCTAGTGGTTCCTTCAATAGCTCCCAAGAGAAGACAGCCCCCTTGAATGTTCTTGCAGAGTAATTGGCCCTCTTGGGCTTGCCCCTGGCTGATTTCCCAGGCAACCCTGGCTGCTTCCTGCTCAGCCCCCCCACTGGCATGGGCCGGGGTGGGGAGCTGAGTTGGCAGAACAGGTGCTGAATGTAGGGCAGAAGCCCCCGGGGTGCGTCATTCTTCCGTGGATGCTTTTTCATCAGCTGGAAATGGTTCACAGGCAGTTTCACCTACTAAAGGTGGTGGGCAACAAGCTCCCTGAGCCCTCGTTTGGTGGGGGTTTATAAAGACTGTGCTATTTGACTGGTGGAGTCTCCACCTTGATTCTGTAAGAAATTTTCCCTAGATACGGTCACATTCTAATCCTACCCTCAGAGTTCTGTCCTAACTGACATCTTGATTCCTTTGGTTCTTCATCCTGTTGGTTCTAATCCCACGGTTTCTCATCAGGTCCATTCATATATTTCCAAGGCCAGTAACTGACGTCTGTTTGCGTTTCGTTTCTGTGCCCTGCTAGTGTGGATTGTTCTGGAGTTCAGGGAAACAGATTGTGTTCCCAGTGTCAGCGCTGTTCTGAGATGTGATTTTGGGAAAATAATTGACTCCCGCTGTCTGTGAAATGGGTGTGAACGTTTCTTTCCATAGACCTCTGGAGAAAATTGTATAAATAAGCGAGACCGTGTGAGATGGTTTATACCTCCTAAGGAATAGCATGCATATGTGGGAATACAGGAAAGCTGTTTGTGTATTCATGAAAGATCCCTTTGCCCCTCATAGTTCCTTGTTTTGCTCAGTTCTTACAGTTGGTCTCAGTGCCTTTCTTGAACTCACTTATGCTGGGACATTTGCTGGTCTTACCTGGGGTGAGACTTCTGTTTTGCCACTTACTGTTGATAACAGCATTGATCTCTTTTAATCTATTGACCTGGTTACAGCACTGTATTGAAATTATTCGATATTAAAGCATAATTCAGCCTTGAAATGATCTCTTGTTTAGAACGAGGCATGTAGGTCCCTGATGTCTACCTCTGGCTCTGTCTGGATCCCCCACACCCTCCCTTCACCCCTCACCACCCTTCCCTTCTAACCCAATGTGATTTTGAACGAGTCAATTTCCAGGCTCCCACAAACTAAGCTGTGTGTGATCTGCCGTTCCCAGCTGCATGAGCTTCTATCCTGCCTGCTTTTTCTTCAGCCAGAAAAACCTGGAAGGGGTTTTGTTTTTATTTTTTAATGGGTTGCTAATTACATTAAATGGGTCAG
Source organism: Craseonycteris thonglongyai (assembly GCA_004027555.1). Taxonomy (NCBI): domain Eukaryota; kingdom Metazoa; phylum Chordata; class Mammalia; order Chiroptera; family Craseonycteridae; genus Craseonycteris; species Craseonycteris thonglongyai. The sequence continues at coordinate 25,570 of PVKE010007824.1, forward strand.
GGTAGGGGTGGGGGTGGGCGGGGTAACAAGAGACAGAAGAACAAACTGGAACGAGGGCACTGTGGGAAGATGATGATTTACGCACACAACTTTTCTTGTTTGTTGACAATTGAAATGGGCACCTCAGGTTGCATTTTTGAATCAATGTCCAGTCCTTCACATAGCCTCTTGGGTTCCTCTTGACCTTTATCTGTGTATGACTTTGCTACCCCATGCTGCCCCAAGTCATACGAAGCACCTCAAATGATTGATTTCTGCTACCGTGGGCTGCACACTGCAGTGGGGGGCTCAGTCCACTTCGTTTGGTAACCCCACCATCACCTGTTCAATCAGGTAGTCAAACCATAAAGTGCTAAGTTCCTTCAGCCTCCTTCAAGATTTTCACTTCCCCCACTTGAGAAATTTATTGGGGTGGCCCACCATCCCAGTTGGCCAGGGATTTCCTGGATTTAGCACAAAAAGTCTCATGTCCTAGGGGACCCCCCCCCCAGTCCTGGGTGCATTAAAATGGTTGTTTACTCTACTTCTGATTCATCTGCTGAGCAACACCAAGTCAATGTTGCATCATGCTGTGCTGCACCAGCTTTTTAATGGGCTCACGCCTGTCTTCTACCAGGTGGACAAACCACAGCCCATTAGTCAAAATCAGCCCCGGCCCTATTTTTGTGGATAGCCTGTGACTCAAGGATATTTTTATATTATGAAAGAGTGGTTTAAAGGAAGATGAATACGTGACAGAGACCACAGGTGGCCTACAAAGCCCAAACATTTTTTACTCTCTGGCCCTTCACAGGAAAACTTTGCTGCCCTGTGACAGACAACACCCGTCTTCCTTTGCCACGCCACAACGGGGTTCGGGGTGCTCAGCCCAAGTCCATTTTGCTAATGAGACGTAGGGCGAATAGAGTGATCTTTGATTACTGAAAGCAGATTCTAGAATGACTCACTCACAGCAAGCCTTTAATTCTGGAGAAAAAGGCAGGCGGTGTATATGGAGCATACATGATACAGAATTTTGTTAAAAAGGGAAAAGGTGCTTTTAATTCAAGTTAACAGTGGTGACTACAAGTATCATCTGTATGCCTGAGTGACTAATGGTTCTGGATGGTTTCTACATATCTATCTGCTGTAGGTGATTCGTTTAAACCAGTAAGTGGTTCAGGGATAACTTGTGTCCTAAATTGGCCCAGAGTGAAGGAAAAGCTTTACATTCCATGGACATTAAAACGAGGTGTGTGTACATGGACCTGAACTGTGTGCATGTTTAAAATTTTGAGAAGTTGATGCATTTTTCTCTACTTTTCTTTGAAATGGTACCCCCCCACTTTTTTTTTGATGTTATTGTTTTGTTTTGTTTTGTTTGTTTCCAGATCAAGGAGGGAAATAAAATCTTAGAAGCTGAACCCTGTTCAGAGAACTAACTTTCTGTTGCGGCTTATGGTAGGTCATGATCAGTGTGATTTATATTCTTAAATTCAGAAACATTCTTATTGGACAGATCATCTTCTTATTACCTCACTACCTTGTTTAAGGGTAATTCCTTGATAAACGCTAAGAATTGCCCTGTGAAACTTTCCCCTTGTTAGTGTAACAGAGGTACGTATAAACCATCAGAACAATTAGAAACAAAAACGTTTGGCTGTTTTATTTCATAATATTTTCAATAGAATGTTTTAAAAATCATAGGCAAATCTCAAATATTTGCATTTGTTTTATGTGAGACTAATAGCATTCTTTCTATTTGAATGGGAATGGTTTTAAACGACAGAATTGTGAAGTTTGGTTTTGTTTATAGCTCTTTGAAATGTGGTCTCTCTCCATTCCCTTCAGAATGTTCTTTGCTGACATTCACATGTGGCTTTGTTTTTGACAATGGTCAGTAGCCAGGCTACCCAAGGGTGAGAGGGGTCTGCTTTTCTCCTTCTCCATATTCTCTCTCTAAAGCTTAGTTTTAAAATTGAAAATTGTATTCAACCTGGTTTAATGCAGGGGCTGTTAATCAGCAATTAGCTGATTTCTAGTGAATTCATGCATGGCTTTAAAGACTGTCTTGAAAATGTATCCGTTGAATATATGCATATTAGGAAAAGAAGGTCCCAGCTTTGGCTGCATTTGCAAGAAGGGCCTTGCTAAGCAATAATACAAAATAATTCTATGCATTCATTGTATAGATTGGTAAACTGAGGCACAAGTAGTTATGGGACTGATAATGATTACCCAACTACTAAGTCCTGTGTCAAAACCAAAACAAAGGATATCTGGCTTCTAGTCCAGGGTTCTTTTTACTTGATGAAAACCTGTGTGTGTGTGGGTGGCGGGGAGGGGATGGTAAAATAGATCTCAGACACATTTATCCCCCAACTCAGTGTGACTGTCTCTGAAGGGTACACTTTCCAGAAATATGATTGATTTTCACACGTGGCTTGGGAAACCTGCCTTGTTCTTCCGTATGCCCAGCCCTGGTAAGTGACAGAGTTGGGTCCATATTGTAGTGAATATATTAACACATGATGTCATAACTTTCAATATTTAAATTTAAACCTCCAAAACTTAAATTTGAGCTTGAAAATTAACTGCCATTTAAGTTGCCATCTGTGGGTAAGTTGAAACCTGTTCTAGTCTAATTGGCAATCAGGAATATGCTAATTGCTTTTGGCACATGAACATGGAAAACTTTGCCGGAGTAAAATAATGCCAAGTTGTGTGTTTCTGTGTCTTTAATTTTTTCTTTCAAATTGACAGTGTTAATATTCTAATATACTATTACTTGGTATTCTGTTTGAGGTTTTAAAAAAGTTTTTGTTTTCATTGTTTAAACAAAAGAATATTATCATCTATCTGTCTATCTATCTATCTGTCTGTCTGTCTGTCTGTCTATCTGTCATGATCATCATCCATTTCTCTAATCTATCCACCTACTTGCTTACCTACCTATTGGCCATCATCACGTACTTATCTCCTAAAGCCTATACCAGGGTTTCTCAACCTCACACTATTAACATTTTCAAATAGACAGTTTGTTGTGAGGGACTTTCCCGTTCGCTTTAGGATGTTTAGCAGCATCTCTGGCTGATGCCCACTAGACACTAGACCCCTTTCCCCCATAATCATGACATTAAAAAAAAAAAAGTCTTTAAACCACCCTCTGAGATGAGAACACAGGTATTAGAGTAGTTATTCCATAAACTGGTATCTTGACCATACCTGAACACATGATTAATGCTTCCAGGGAAATACCTTCCAAAAATTAACACTTCCTATTTGAATTCACATAGTTACAGTTTATTAAATTATTACTGTATTTTCCCATGTAGAAGACGATACTTTTGTCTAATATTGTCAGACCCAAAATTGGGGGTCATCTTATACATGGGCGTAACCTGTGTATTGATTTTTTCACTTTGAGTTAGAAGAGTAGAGGTCGTCTTATACATGGGGACATCGTGTACACGGAGAATTACAGTAATTTGTTTTACTATGTGTTCAAGTTTTGCGTTGTTTTTATTATTTCCACTAAATTTTCCCAACTCAAATTCCTTTTAGATAGTGCAAATAGTTTGTTGTTGTTGTTTGTTTTTTTCTAACATTAGCAGAATAATCATGATGGTGAACTACTACACAATGGCGGAGGGTGAGTGTTTACTGAGGAAGCAGCTATGTTGTGGGGGGCTGATGCTCTCAGTTACGGAAGGTCCTCCTCCATGGAACAGCTAGATGTTTACTTGGGTGAGACCCCAGGTTTCTGTAAAGATTCTTTCCTAGAAGCCAGGTTGCTAGGAAATGAGGAGACACAGAAGACCCTGAGGGGGAGTAAATAAGTATTTTGTGATGCTGCTAGGCAGTCTGGGACAGGAGCCTCCATCTAGCACCCACCCCTTTTTCAGCGTCTATTTCCATTTAGCCTTCAGACAATTAACTTTGTAGCATATTTTTAGGAGCATGTTTTATAAGAAGGTAGAGCGTGTTTTATAAGAAAGTAGAGGACTTCTTTTATTTTCTTTATATTTATGATTCAAGTTACTCAGCAGATGCAGAGAGCTCTTCTCTATTTTCCCCCACTGTCCCCTGCTGTGCTGGTCAGGACATAGAGATGTCCCAAATCTCTTCCGGGCTCAGCCTTAATCTGATAGTGACTTCCCCAGTAGCAGTTCTCAGCTGTTGGGCTATGAAAAAGCCCCTCTTTGGGAAGCAGTTTCATCTTTCTTTGTGTCACCTTGTTGGAGGAGTAGTGAAATCCAATTATCCTTTACGATGATTTGTGAAGTGGCAAATGGAGTTGACATCTGTTCAGCACATTCGGAAGACAGTCCATTTTTATTTTTTCCCCCTGTGGAACGGAAATCATCACAGATTTTGTCCTTTGGCCTTTCATGGGTCTCTTGGGATAGCTTGTGATAGTCTCAGCAAGGTTGATTTAGAAAGCTAAAAGGAGGAAAACAAGGGGTAAGAAAAAAAACAACTTTTCATTATGAGTGGAAGGAACAGTGTGTGACCTAAGCATTTCATTGAGAGATCATGGTAATTAAGCAACCAGTGTTTTTAGAGTACTGTATTCACTTATCAATATAACTATATTTACTGAATCCCTATAATCTGTGAGGTGTTTATTTAGGTATCTTCACGGAGTAACTGCCTACACCAGAGGTGTCCAAATTTTTGGCTTCCTTGGGTCACATTGGAAGAAGAATTGTCTTGGGACACACATGGATTTCAAAGCTGTCGTGGGCCGCACGAAGCGCCCCCTGGGCCACAGGTTGGACTAGCTTGCCCTAGACAACAAAGAACTAGTATATAAGCAAAAACAAGCAAGGTTGTTACTGATGTAGAAATTTGCTATGAAGAGAGTAAAAGAGGCTACAATGATGAAAAGGGGAACAGATGATTCTTCAAGGGGTCAGAAAACCACATTTAAACTGGCTTTCAAATAATTACAAAGGCACCATCCCTGGGGCAGGTGAAGGGAATCAGAAGATGGCACTTCAAAATATGACTTGAGCAGAAGAAAACTGGAAAACAGCCGAAAAGGGAGACTTCTCCACCGACTCCCTTTCTTCCTAAGACCAGGACATGAATTTCCTTTGTAATGGAGACATAAATTTCCATCTGTCATGGTGTTCCCCTCTTGCGTGTCAGGAAGAGGAAAAAGATTCTCAGTCACTGGAGAGGACTCTTAGACTTATCCTGCGAGACAGTAGCCTTCATCTCTGCATAGCGAACCTTCCCGAGCAGTGGATCCTCTCTATCATGCATTTCCCTGTCACCGTTTACAGGTTACCTTCCCTAGAAGCCCAAACTCTTCCTGTAATTTTGACTATTCCCTTCTACACAGTATATTGCCCTTTATTTAAATGATTTATTATCATCGGATTCTTACCACTCCTTAAAGTTTTCACGTCTTTTCTATGTACCCTCTGTGTATATAAAAATAAATATATCAGTTACATATATGTACCCTTTCTCCTACTCAACTATAGCTTGTTAGTTTAATTCATGTTCCCAGACACTGAACATAAGAGGGTAGAATAAGATATTTTTCCCCCTTTCTCCCTTACAACAGGGGAGCATTTCTAAGAGAAAGAAATAGTGAGAAGTTTTTTAATCAAGAGCTACCTCGGCATGTTTAAAAAGAAGTGTGGTAAATGGGGTTTGAAATGTGGGTTGGGGCCAGATTATGTATGAATTTATAATCTCCGGAAGACATTTTGGTATGTATACATGCATTTATCTAAACATGAGGAGAAACTGTTGAGCTTCTAAGTAGGGGAATAACATTTTATTTTTAAAACATCACATAAGCTGTTTTGAGAAAAACGGATGATAGAAGAGCAAAAATGGAAAGAAGGGGAGGATTCCAAGGAGAGGACAATAGTAGGAAAACAAGTTTTTCAGTCTCTCCAAGTTGTCTCATAAAAACGGAGTAATTAGATATCAAATCAAAACAAAGCAGGACAATATGGATTATTTAACGTAAAATTGGATGTCAAGCTACCGCAAGAATCTTTAAATGAAAGGGGATAAAGCCAGCCCACATGAACACTAATAGCATACGTTTTCAGGAGTGGAGGGAAGCAAATTGGTAGGTCAATTTTATTAGAACAGTAGCCCTCTCTACTACTGGATGAGTGCAAGGATCTGTATGATTATAAGAATGACCAAAGAGCCTAGAACATTCTAGCCCCTCTCAGTTGGCTTGCAGGGCTCCTTCCTAGGACAGGGCCCTACACTGTAGAGCAACTTCTTTGCTAACAGAATCAAAATCAAGCAGTACAGGGACATCAGAAGTGAAGTCCAAAGACAGTTTGAGACTAAGGGTGTCCAACCTTTTTTGTCTTTCCTGGGCCACTTTGGAAGAAGAAGAATTGTCTTGGACTGTACATGAAATACCCTAAAAACAGTTGATGAGTTAAAAAAACAAACAAACAAAGAAAATCTCAATGTTTTAAGAAAGTTTATGAATTTGTGTTGGGCCTCATTCAAAGCCTTTCCGGGCTTGTGGCCCATGGTTCACATGCAGCCCAGATGGCTTTGAATGTGGCCCAACACAAATTCGTAAATCTTCTTAAAACATTATGAAATTTTTTAGTGATTTTTTTTCCTTCCTTACTTCCTTTCTTGCATCCTTCTTTCTTCCCTCCCTACTTCCTTCCTCCCTTCCTTTCTTCCTTCCTTCCTTTCTTTCTCTTTTCCTTCCTTCCTGTCTTCCTTCCTTCCTTCCTTCCTTCTTTCCTTCCTTCTTTCCTTCTTTCTTTCTTCTATCATCAGCGATCCTTAGTGTTAGTGTATTTTATGTGTGGCCCAAGACAATTCTTCTTTTGATATGGCCCAGGGAAGCCAAATGGTTTAACATTCTTGGTTTAGACCACAATGATTGAATGAAACAGACTATTTCAGAAAACAAAGTCACTATAGTTTTCAACACTGCACATGTAGGACAGAAAAGAGAGGTCTAGGAAGCTTGAGAAGCTTTTCTGATTCCTGTCTTTTTCTAAAAGTTTTGAATAACTAATTTCAAATAAAAATATTTGTGATAGAGCCTCATTACTACTTAAGGGGAATGTGAATATAAAGAAAATGTAGGTCATGATCCAGCCAATGACACAGGTGAGTTAAAAAATATACAGTGGTCAAAGGAGTCTACAGACCAAATGTTTGTTTAAATTGTAATTCATGAAGAAAAATAATTTATTTATTTATTTATTTACTGTGGCACCTAATAATTTTTGTTAGAAGGAGCTGCCTTCACTGGTGCCTTCATAACCATTGCACATCATAGCACACTGTTTTAGTTAGCTATAATTTCTGTTACAGAGAAGTCTGTTGGAAGCTCACACAAAATTTGCATTCACCTTTCATTCAGTTTCTCAGCCAACCAAGTATGCATCACAAAAACCCCTGGCAGCGTAAGCTGAGCAAAGCAGTGTTGGACTGTTCTAACATTCATTGTGTTAGAGTTTTGGAGTTTTGTCAAAGCTGAAATGTGAAGGTTTGGATATCAATCCCTACACTAAATGATTACCATTTGAATTTCCTTTTAGACTATTTTTGTCCCTTTTGGCTCAACATGAACTGGCCAGTTGTGATCTTCTGTTATATGCAGATTAACTCCTTTTATACAGATTTGTTTTGTTACAAAGCTTGCAGTATGAGTTTCCCTCCAGAATGTTCTGTCACACAGCAAACACTTTATAAGTTATGGGGTGGGAAAAATGGAATGATCAAATTTAAAAAAGAAAACAGGAAGATACAAAAAGACACACAAACATTCTCTTAATAATTGGTTAGCTTTCAACTCATCTAAATAAATAGCTGCTGCCATTTCTGTGTCTCACACAGATGTCCCCAGGTGCCTTTCAGAGACACCCACACCACCGTATCAGGGGACAAAAGGAGCTATGGAATAATGTTGCCTATGCAAGGAAGCCAATAGCTTTGAGGTCTGGGAACCAATATCTAAGAGGTTGCTCCCTCTGCTGGGAGCCACAGCTATCATTTCCATCCTAGAGATCAACCTTCATCAAACTCTAATATTATAGGTCTTGTTAGAATAGACGCTTCTGACACACCAATCTTTCTCATCCATAAAGAGTGGTCTCTGTTGTTCCTCCTCACAGCTATTATCTTTCTCCACCTCATGACCTACCTTCCCACCCATCCTCTGAAGCTCCATTGAATTACAAATATTGCATGCATTGATCTTGTCATGAGAACACCACGTATCTTGATTTTTGATTCAGAAAATGTGCTCATCTCTGGAATCTAGTCATTGTGAATGAAGGGAAAATCTGTTCATATGGTGTGTGGAAAGGTTGAGCCTTTTTGTTAGTGCATGAGACTCATTTCTAACATCCCCTCTTGGAATGTTGGTTGTATTTTTTTTTTTCATAAAAACTATGGTATAATGCAATTGATGTTTAGTTAACTAGGATTATAGGCTTTAGTTAAATTATTTTAGTTAAATGGTAAACTAATCTCTCTGACTCCATTATTTCTAATGGTAAACGTGTTTTAGTTTCAAGCAGTACTGGGGAAGCCAGGATGGCTCAGTGGATTAAGCACTCACTTTGCATCTCCCCGGGGACCGAGGATCGAATCCCACCCTGACCAGTCTGCAGACCCAAGTGCTGAACTACGACGTGCTTCCCATGCGGGAGGTCCCTAGTTCAGATCTCGCTTCCTGGTTTGGCCCCTGGCTTGAGGGGGTGTGCCTCACATTTGGGAGGGCCCCAGTCCAGTTCCAGACCTGCACGGTCCCCACCCACCTGTGTGGAATGAAACTATGTCAAAAACTGATGACATACAACTATGGAGACTGCTCTGGGCCCTACCCCTTCTCTCTGTCTCTCTCTGTTTCTGTCTCTGTCTGTCTCTGTCAAAATAAATAAATAAATCTTTAAAAAAATTTCAAGGAATAACTTATTAATGACAGCTGATGAGCTAAAAAATTGCAATAAAATCTCATAATGTTTTAAGAAAGTTTACGAATTTTTATTGGGCCACATTCAAAGCCTTCTGGGGCCACATGAGGCCCTTGGACTTTGAGTTGGATAAGCTTGCTCTATATGTTTCAAACAGTCAAAGACATCATCATACTGTACTTGATACCCCTGATATTGTTTTCTGGAGATAACATGAGCAAAGAAAGGCTATCAGATAACTCTGACTATACATGCGTATTTTATTGTTGCTACTCACCACTGAATTGTAAATTTCTTTAAACACAGTTTGCCCTATTTATTATTAAATTCTCAGTGTCTATTGTGATGCTTATAAAAAGTAGCTGCTTACTAAATATTTGCTGAACAAGTGAATGAACTGTAAAATATTATTATTACCAATAGTATCTTTGATTTATTCAGCATTTATTTTCAGATACATTTTTTTTAAATCTCATTTTAATTTAGTTTCCAATATACGAGGGGGACACCCCCCCCAAACCCAGAATTGATTTCTAAAAATTATGCATTTATTCTTACATGTTTAAACTTCAGTCACCTTCAAAGTACTCTTTTTTTTTTGATTCAATACACTATGGAGATGCTTTTTGCAGTGCACAAAAGTTTTGAACTTGTTGATTTTATTGCTTTTTAGTGCTTTTACTGTTTTTTTGTTTCACCTCTCCCATATCAGCCAAACATTCCCCTTTGAGGACTCTTTTAATCTTGGTAAACAAACAAACAAACAAATTGCTCCAGGCAAGATTGGGTGGTTAGGGAGGGTGGGGCATGGGGGGTCATGCTGTTTTTGGTCAAAAACTCACTCAGCATGGTGTTGGCAAGTATGTTCTCATGCTGTTAGTCATTCTTGTAAATCAACCATCATGAAATAGGCAAATGCTTTGAAAGAGTCTCCAGAAAAAAAGACTAACTGAAGCCAAACAAAATGCCAGCTGGTGCATTGGAGCCGATGGGTTCCTGGGACACTCACCTTGTGGTGGGAGGTGGCACTACAAGGGGCCAGTCCTCACAACATAATTCTGGGTGGTTTTGGATCCTCTCTTATTTGTGAGAACTAAAAAAATAGATACTTAGAAAACTAGCCAGAGGTTTTCAATGTTTAAAATGGGGCCACTTTGAACATTTGCTGAAGGTTTTGTTTTCCTCCAAAATATACTTTGTGAATCATTTAGCCTAAAATCATTGTGTTGCAATCCTCTCAGAAACAGCTCTTTGTAGAAGTCCAATATATATATGTGTGTGTGTGTATATATATATATATATATATATATATATATATATATGTGTGTGTGTACACACACACACACACACACACACACACACACACAAATAGAAAAGTGCATTTGCCAAGAGTCAATAAACAAACAATTCAAGTGGTTCAAACTTGAATGGTAGACTTCAGAATGAGAAACTTTTAACCTTGACATTCTCCCATGCTAATTGATGATGCTGGTGTTGGTTACTTGCTGAGATAAAAGGGGTTTTTGCTGTATATTATGCATGTCATTGGTTTTAAGTTGAGTCCATTATAAATTATTGGAGTTCTGACAGTTCTAGGTAGTATAAAAAAGAAAGATTGGCTTTATTAGGTGATTACCCCATCTTTGGTAGTGCTACTTTAATAGATAATAATGTTTAACAATTTGATGACATTTCCCTGATTTTATTTTAGCATTTGGAAGATGATGAATTCTAGGACTCACTAATATTGGGATGAGCTCATCGCACAGAATAGTGAGTTTGGGAGTCAAAAAAAGTTCATTTTTCCTAAACTTTAGCCTTGTGGCTTTTGTTCTGTGCCTGTCCAAGTACAACCCGACATTTGTGTGTGATTGGATGAGAGCCCTTGAAGCAATTAAGAGTACACTTGGATATTCATCCAAATGTTCCAACTTAACATATTTCAATGGAAACAGAAATCCCAAGTGATTGCCAAGTTTGAAAAGAAGACTTTAGATAACAGTTCATATTTAGAGCTGGCTTTCTGAGTAGCAGCTTCATGCTCCCGCTTTTTTGGTTAAATTTTAGGGATACCAGCACGTACCATGCCCCCACCAAAGCTCCTGAAGTTTATTCTCCAATTCCAGGAATGAAACATAAGAAAAACATTTCATGTCATGCTTAGAGGTAAAGTTGCAAACAGCCGTGGAAATAACATTCTGGATTGCCATTATGGCTTGACATATGTAATTGTCATCAGTCTTTCCCTATGGTCTTTGATGGTGTAAGAGTGAAAGACACCAGTACCCTAGCCAGCTGAGAGCAGAATGGGGGAAGTTGTATTGAAGACCAGATAAATGTCTGATAATTGGAATAATTAGCATATTTATATTCAGTGTAATTACTAATTTGATTTGTTTTTTTAAGTCTAGCATTTTGCTATTTGTTTATATGTCTGCCCCATCTGTTTGTTTCTTCATTTCTCTTTTTCTGTGTATGTTTGAATTAATTGAGTAGATTTTAGCATGCTGTTTTATCTCCTCCAGTGAGCTTTAGTTGTATGTGATTATGTTACTTTTATTTTTGTGTTTGTTGTAGGGGAAAAAAAAATATATATATATATATATATATAGCATCCTTAACTCATCATAGTCTCCTTTAGATTAATAAAATACATCCTTACAAACAATGGAAGAAACAACAGTATAATTTCATTTAACTTCAGTTTTGTCCTTTTCTCTATTGTTCTGTATTTTATTTTTAACCTATCAATATGTGACAGTTTCTTTGCTTCTAGATGTTGGAAGGGCCAAGACATCCTCGTATATCTGCTTCTTCAATAAAGCTGGTCAACTCAACTTTCCCTAACTATCCCCAAACTGCTTTTTATCACTCCTCTACTACACCCCTGATCCAGGTCACCGCACCACACACCTGATTACTACATTGGTCTCCTCCTTCTTCGTGCCCTTACACTCCTTCAATTTAGCAGTCATAGAGACTTAAAAAAAAATTTTTTTTTTAAGTTGGATTGAAACCTTCTAACAGAGTCTCATCTCATTCACAGTGAACTCCAAAATCTTCATTGTGGTCTATAATGTCCTACATTCTCTGACTCCTGCCTCCTCCTTGTCCTTATCTCCAGTTGCTTTTCAGCCTTACTTGTTCTACATCTCCTGCAGTCAAATCCTCCCTCAGGGCTCTGCACTTGCTCTTCTCCAGACCTGAAATGCTTTTCTCAAGATATTAGACATATAATTCACAGCCTTACCTCCTTCAGATCTTTACTTGAACGTGTAAATGAAGCCCTTCCCTGATGCTCTCCCTGCTACTTCTAACCACCTGCATTGCACTATTTTATTTTGAAGTGCTTACTCCTATCTGACCTATTTTTATGCTTTATTTATATTGTTAATGGTATGTATCTTTCACTAAGATAAACACTCCATAAGGGGGCAGGGTGTTTGTTTTGTTCACTGCTGTAAGGATGAACAAATATTTTTTAGATTCATGACTTTAATAAAAGAATGGATCTTCAGTTTACTTCTTAGCAAACTGAGGCTTATGGAGGTAAAGTAACTTGTTAAAGGTCATAAAATCCGTAAGTCAGTGGTTGAGTGGGATGAGAAGTGTAACTAAATGATGGTTAGGAGCTAATAAGGACATTTGCAGAAGTGTGAACTCCAAGGACATTGGACAATGGGTTGTTCATGGGATATTATAAGCGATTTTGTCATGATGAAGGACAGAGCTGGACAGAACACCTAGGGGGCTTGGATTAAAACAAGGCAGACGGTATTAAGAAGTGGAACAAAATGGTTCTAGTTGAACTGAAGAGAGAAAGGGATGAGTTATGTTTTGAATATACTGAGGAAGATGCCACTTTTATAACTATGTTTAGTGGTTTTGTCCTGTTTTCTGATCAGGGTAGAGAATGTATGAAGGAGAGACACAGAGGTTTAGCTATTTATGCAATTGGCTCTGTGCCTTAAATGATAAATATAGCAGTCATTTGTCCATGTTGTGATCACCTTAATTATAGGAAACTCAGACTTGCCAAAACATCCTTATTCTCACCTTGTCTGCCAATACACTTTCTGAGAACTTACCTTGGACAGTGAAACCAGTGCCATAATTGTCTTGTTGAGCTCCAGGTGCCTCAGGGAAATAGCACCATGCACCTTCCATTTGGTCACTGTCACTGATGCTAAGCTGAATCTCACTCAGATGGAAGGTTGTTTTCTGAGATCTATACATAATGAGTGGGTGGATATAGGACTCTCCTTTTGTAAAATGATATCCATATTCATGAGTTCTCTGGGATCCTCTGTCATTATTGTCTCAGTATTATTCTAGATATGGGATATATTTTGCTGACATGAATGGGAATTAGGGTCTCTATCAGAGCTGCCTAGCTCTGCTTGACCATTATCCTGGGTATAGTATGTACAGTCCCTGACTGTTTCCAACCTGGACCCAACCGTATGATTATCTTTTTCTTCCAATTTTTGTCCTAGAGATGTAAAGGAATTTTGAAAGTTGCTTTTCCTCTTTTCAGAATCTTCATTCACCTTCTAGCTACCTGTTATCCCTTTAAGCACCTCAAACTCCGCAGAATCTTCAAAACTTTCCTCGATAATTCTCACCTCATAAACCCAAGTTTTTCTTTAAGGCTGTCCACCCAAAGCTCAATTTTTCATATACATAGAAAACATTGTATTTCAGTATTTTTTAACCTGACTGTTCAGCACCATTCACACACGCGACTGTTCCCACACCTCCCCCACGTGTTCATGCTTCAATGTCATCTAAAATTCATCAGTTGATAAATCATTGATTTGATACTAAGTATTCAGTTAGATACTTACAATAATTAAACACCCTAAAACCTTGCCATTCTTTTTAATGAAACAATCTTCTTTTACCAATTAACATTTAAATATTGTTTTAGAGTTTAAAGTAATTTTCTCATACATAAATATATATATATATTTTTTCCCACAGAACAACTAAGTGAAATAGTTAAGGCTATGATTATTTGATGATCCCCATGTTACAGATAAGGAATCTGAATCCCAAGGTGGTGAAGAATCTGCATGAAGTCACTCAGCTAATAAGCAGAATTGAGGCATGAGCTGCAGTTTTCAAATCTGGGAAGGATAGAGCTCAAGTAGCTCCATCACAGCCTTAGGGTGTAGGACAAAACAATGCTCAGTAAAAGGCCTCAGTTAAACAAAAAAAGTTATGCGATGGGGTTAAATTTGATTTTTGTTTGTTTGTTTGTTTTGTAGCTGGTAGACAACCACGTCTACAGAAATCAAATCCAGGGGCTTGGATGACAGCACAATATATCCCATTGCTCCCTTTGTTATTCGTAGGATGGATTGGCTCCCTGTGTTTGTAGTTTGGATGTTTTTGTTTTATAGTGATGTTTCCTCCATCCTATATGTGTAATGCTTTGTGCAAGTCATTTACCTTTGTTTTGAGGTGATGCACTGCTCACAGTAGGTTACATATTTAAACTTCTCACAGCCATTAAAGAGAAAACTACAGCATGACAACGACCCTTCAATCACCAGTAGTTTCACCCTGAGACAGAATGTCAGTAGACTGGAGCCTCATCAGAGGCTATTTCCAATTGCTTCCTAATAGGGGAACCATTTATTTTCCAGACAGGCGACATGAATCCTCTGAAAGCATTCCATTATGATGTTAGCTTGAATAAGATGATTTAATAAATGCAAATGTGGAAGATTGGCAGTTACTATGTTTTCTCTCTTTTAAAAATATTTGAATTGTTAAAGGGGATTCTGTTTCGGTGAAAAATATTAGATTGCCTGTCCCTGTAATAGGAATAGTAAACTTGCACCCTTTTTGTTATTCTGAATTCCAGGAACTAGCCTTGATCTCTCATTTAAAGAATTCTTCCTAAACATAATGTGCATTTGTATATCAACTCCCACCCCAGTCAAGTGCATGAGTAGATAAAACAGAATGGGTAAATCTGGATATACAATATTATTTGGAGTAAGAAAATAAAGTACCCATGTGGTTGGCTGTAGATTACACTGTAGCTTTAGTAGCTAGTGCTAATATTATGAAGAAAGAAAGAAACTTTAGTACATATCCCCATATCTTGGGTTTCAGAAATCACAATGAACAGGTTTTAGCTCAAAGACTAGGCTAGAGAATTGATAATGAAATACAAATATCCTCTATTTTATCTCTGCACCTTTATACAGTATTTGGCAAAAGTATGTGTTCAGTGCATTTATTGAAATAATTTTTTCATATTTTCAATGACTAAAAAGTAAACCTATATTAAAACTGTTGAACGATAACATCATTTGTTAGCTAGAGGGGACTTTGATCATTTTACTTTGTTCTCTGTTTGTGCAGATGAGAGAGCTAAGGCCCAGAGACTTGACATGATTTGTCTATAGTCCCAGGGCTTCTTAAATTTGAGGTGGGATTACAACCCATGTGTTCAATCTGGTAGACTATGTGGCCCTAAACCACCGAGATAGAAAGTCAGTCCTTCATTAAATTATCAGTAACCGGTTGTTAACATGTCATTTCTATAAATTTTTATGGTGGAACATATTAGTTGTGTCAGATACATTCTTAGTTCTTCGAACTTAAAGTCATCTAAGATTATTCAGGTATATTAACAAAAACAAAGACTTCATTTCTGGATTTATTAGTAATCCTGATATTGGATATCTTTTTCTTTCTTTCTTTCTTTTTTAAAGATTTGTTTTATTGATTTTTCACAGAGAGAAACGGAGACAGAGAGAGACAGAGAGAAGGGGGAGGGCCGAGACCAGTCCCCACAGCCGACACCAGCTTTCCATATAGTCCCACTCCATGGGTGGGCACAGGGCTGCTCAGGGCAGGAACCGGGCCGGGAGCCCCCCACACAGGCCCCGGCAAGAACTGAACTGGGGGCACACCCCAGCCCAGCATGCGGGTCCGCATGGGCTGGGGCTGGGACCCGATCCTCGGTCCCCGGGGCCCCAAAGCAAGTATCCAACCCGCTGAGCCATCCCAGCCTTCCCTCTTTTTTTTTTTTTTTTTTAAGGTACATGATGTTTGAGAGAACAAAATTTAATTTATCATTCCCATTTTTTTCTTTCCATGTAATTTTTAAAATTTTTTGCTGTATTATGTTATTTAACTTACATCTTTAGAACAGTTCTCTATTTTTTTTTTCCACTGGTAATAAATATCAGTGCAATTCAGTGCTATTTATTTTATTTCCTTAAAGAAATTATATTTTAAAGGAATACATTCTAACAATGAAGTCACATTTTTCTTGATAGAAGTGGAAATAAGGTATAGTCAGCCAGTCTTTGGAGGGTGACCCGGGAGAAGAAAAAAGATGGGCATTTTGAGTCATAGTTAAAAGCATTAGTAAAGAAAAATGTCCCATTCCCCACCCCATACTAATGGAACAAATGTGTTTATGATGGTGGTGACAGCCATTTCTCATGAGTCTAATAGCTGTGGTGTGTCTCCAAAATGATTCACTACCATTCCTATCACATGCCAAATTATTCCTTCTAAGTGTGAGTCTTAGATATTTCAATTTTCTAAATGTATAAATGTAGTCAGTTCTATATGGTATAATATCAGGGAAATCCAGTATTACCTGCCAGTAAACCATAATCTTGTAATGTAGCAGAAATAGCAACTTTCTTCATATTTTTAAATAAAATGCTCATCCTTTCCCCTTATGACATCCAGAGGAATTTGAAAATGTGACAAGTCATAGAATCAGCTGTTAAAGGAAGTCCTGATTCTGGCTGATGAATTGAGTCAATTTCTGTTTTTACTCAAGAACAATATGGGCACAAATGCCTGCCATGAATTAGCCCCGAATGTAGGTGGCAACCCTTTTTTGCAACCTAATGGAGTATCACCCCAAAATATCTCTTATAGCTTATAAATAAAGAATTCTGATTTTCTGACCCAGTAGAGATAATCAAGTGCAAGCAAGAAAGGATGGGTGTTTCAGAATCTCATAGTTCAAACTGAAGTTAAAACATAGATTTGCCTTTTTTTATTGGTGTGATCCATTACAAGTCAATGAACTCTTTGGACATTAGTTTTTCTCACCTTAAATCTTAAAATGTGGATACAATTAGCTACCTTACAGTACGGTTGTGAAAAATAAATGGGATCATGTCAGCAAATATTGGTCTTTATCCAGTGTTACCGGTATTTCCTCTCACACCCTGGCCATGTTGAGAGAGTATCTTGCTGAAATTGATTGATTCTGATTTGATAAGGATTAGTATTCAGAAATTTAAGAGTTATTTTTAAAAGGATTATCTCATAACTAATATTTTCCCAAATGTTTATTTTATGCTGTGCAATAAGCAAAGTTCCTAACATATATTTACTCCTCACAAAACTCTATTATATAGTTTTCTCTAGTTTGCAATAAGGAATGTGCAGGTCTGGGAAATATAGTCTTTGAACCATGGTCAATTGATAAGTAATTAAAAGACATTCTACAGAAATTTATGGAGCCAACTATGTACCTGATAATATGCTAGATGCTAAAATACACTGATGAAGAAATTAGGAAATGTCAGGGCCTTGATATTCCCATGGAGAAGAGAGACTATAATGAAGTAAACAAATTGTAATAAAGCCTATGAAAAAGCTAATCTGGAAGTGGGTAACAAATGAAGTAACAGAGAAGAGAAAAATGGTAGAGGCTGGGATGGGGCCAAGGCATTGTAATCATTGTGTATACTCCCACTGGGGCCAAATGACAAAAAGAAACAGGAAGCAGGCCTATGACCCACAGAGACTCTTCGCAAGGAAATACAGTAGACTTTCAATGAAGTGGCACCCATGCGGGATAAATGTAGTATTATTTCTTTGATTTTTTTCTTTCTGGTTGCTTGAGATTGCTGGTTGCTTGATTCTTGGTTAATGGAGAATCTACTGTACTTGACACTGGGAAAAGGGGTTTCCAGGAGAATATTTAAGCCCAAGGATCTTATGCAAAGTTTGAAGGAATAAAAGTCACCTAGAAATAAATAGAAAAGATTGAGCCCCTTTGTTAGGTTAGAGGTCAGAATGGCCCAGGTCTGACATGTGGGCACCTGCTGATAGAGGGGAGGAGGAGAGGGTTCCAGATCGGAATGGTTCAGTTTGGGTTCTAATTGGCTTAGATTCATTGAAAAATGCCCTAAACATGGGCCCTCAGACATTTAGGCATAGGCAGAATGTCTTTTCTATAGCATGTGAATGGTATGGATACGCAGTCACACAGACCAGATTCACAGCCCTGGTGCTACTAAATCTCAGACCCTCAACTTGTAATCAATAGTATTAATATCCTAAGAGAACAGAGATTGTGACTATTTCCATGCAAAACACTTTTCATGCAACATATGGGAGTTTTCTAGTTAGCTCTTTGCATTCTAATCTTGGTACCTGCCCTCTGTTCTTGGACCTTGTCATTACCTTTTGTCTGACTTGCCGATCTTTAAAAAAAGAAAAAAGAATTTTTTTCCTCTTCTTCTCTCTTCTCTTCTCTTCTCCTCTCCTCTCCTCTCCTCTTCTCTCTCCCTCCCTCCCTCCCACCCTTTCTTCTCCTTTTTTTAGATGTATTGATCAGCCAGCAAATGCTACCTTCCTGCAATTGAGCAGAGCTGTTCACCCTGCAGCCAGCTATTGTCAGTTCCCAGCTAAAATAGCCATGGAGTGTGGTCAGCACCGGCTTGAGCATTCAAGGTTTTAAAGAGCGAGGTGCTACCAGAAGAGTCTTTCAAATGCTCAGATACATTTTGTTTAAACAGCACTCTCTTGCTGGGAAATATTTAAAGTAAATCTCCTTAGTTTATGAGAGATGGTAGCTGGAAGAACACAGGATCTTCAGTTGGAGGTTAGGAGATGAAATATAAATGAAGCATGCATAATCAGTCAGAAAAAAAAACTCCACATGCATAGTTTTAAGAGGATCAGAACTCAATTTTAGGAGGCAGGGAGACTTCATTTCCCAGATTTCAGCTGCGTGTGGCATTAGGAAAGTTATAATACTTTATAGTAAATAGCTTCATTCTTATGAGAATGAAATGTGATAATACATGTAAAATTCTTAGCATAGAGACAGGTCAGTAGTAATTACTCAATAATTTTAGTTTGTTAACATGGTCCTTAATGTTAATTACAATGATTACTGTTATTAAAGTACCACATGACAAGAAAAATGATGGCTTTAGCTCTTCATATGGCTTCAGAATTATCCATATGGAAAGATTTTTGAATATGTTTAATTTTCTAAATAAAGCACCAGAAATGATCTAGAAAACTCTATTCTTTAGGAGGGTAGAAAAATGACTTTATATTTTTTAGTTTTTGAATGTATTTTTCAGAAATAAAAATCCCTACCTACCTCCCAAATAGATTGAAAAACAAAGAAACAAAAACTTATGGACAATCAATAGTTTAGTGGTTACCTGAGGGTAAGGGGGGGAGGAGTATGGGGGCATCAAGTATATACATGGTGATGGAAAGAGCTGATTCTGGGCGGTGAGCACATAATGCGATGTATAGACAACATAACGTACAATTGTATACCTGCAACCTATGTAATTTTTACCAACCAATGTCACCCCAATAAATTTAACAATTAAAAAATGAATAAAAAGACAAAAAATGACAATTTTAAAGACCATTAAAACTAATAATGAATTTGAAATTTTGCTAGGTAAATAAACCATTGCATTTACATAAAAATCTAAGACAGGGCTTACCTTCTTTATCAAAAGAAAATGAGTGTTTTACCTTCTTCAGGAATAAAAACAAAATGTCTACAAAAATGGTAAACTCAGTATTAAATAACAAACATATGCGAGATAACAGAAATATTACTTTGTAAATGAATGCTTTATCGTATGATGATTTTTCTAGAATTTGGAGTTTCAATTTCTCCTGATGCTATTCTGGCATCTGTAGATTTTAATGCTATTGTATTGGCTAAGAGCTGCATGTGAGACTGATATATGTGTATGGATATGTATGTATATTTGTGTGTATGTATGTGTATATACATATACACATATATTTACATATGTATGTGTGTGTATATATATAATGCATATATACATATATACATATACATATTCATATAATGGCTACCTGGGAAGCGCTGCAAAGAATGAAATCAAAATAAGCAAAAAATACATATATATGGCTGTCAGAAAAAATCCAGTCATAAATGAATGCCTGGAAAGTATCCAGCCATGTAACGGTTCTTGTTATATGGACAATGTGGCTAAATTTTTTTCTGGACAGCCCTTTTGTATATATTCAACCTGCAAATAAAATTAGTCTAGCTCTCTGGCAAATAGCACATTCATTTTCTAGAAATAGCATTTTCAAATGATATCGATATACATTTGAGAGTTGAGTACTAAGTTTAATTGTGAATTCATTTAAAGAAAGGAGAAAAGAGGGATATCATGAAAAATTAATGCCTTTTTGAAACAACAAACACAAACCTCTTACCTTTGCCCAGTGTCAAACATGTTAAGTAATAGACAATGTAATTTTCCTTTAAAAAAAAAAATTAAATGTATTGGGGTGACATTGGTTAGTAAAATTTGGATAGGTTCCAGGTATACAATTCTATAGTACATTGTGTGTTGCCTTGTGTGCTCACCCCCTAGAGTCAGTTCTCCTTCCATTACCACATATTTGATGCCCCCTCCCCACATCCCCCCCACCTCCCCCTTTACCCTCAGGTAACCACTAGACTATTAACTGTGTCTGTGAGCTTTTTAGACTACGTAATTCTCAATGAAAGGAAATACAACAGCAGAAGGTCACTAAGGCAGGTCAGCAGTGTCATAAATTTTGAAGAAATGAATTACATTGTTTGGGGCCACATGTTTCAGGTATTACATCTAGGGGTCTCAAAACAATTAAAAAAAAGAAAACAATTCTTTAAAAATATAGCACCACCTAAATGTTATTAAAAACCAATCTAAACTTTAAAACAACATTTAATTGAACTGCTCTATATTTAAAATCAGTAAGTACAAGTGTCAAACATATATACACTCTCACGCATACATGCTTATCTGCGATGGAAAAAAAGATAAAAGGAGAAAAAGTCATAAGAGGGAATGTGAAAACCCATAGAATATTTTGCCCCTGAGTAAAAGAGGAAGAAATCCCTATTCAAATGCCTTCCAGGCTCCTGAAGGGCTTGTCTCTAGTATCAGCAGGGCCATGATGGGGGCGGAGGGGGTGGGGGGAGATGATGGTACTGCTCCCCAATCCCATGAATAATTATCTCTGCCCTGAGCACCAGCGAGCATGACGCATCTTCATTTCATTAAGGGGAAGAAGGACAGGCTAGAATTGGCCATGGCAGAATTCATTTATCACATTTTAATGGAGAAGCAGCTCAGGAAGGGATGGCCTAATGAGATATTTCTAAAAAAAATAGCTAGTTTCTATTAAAAGGCCACTTCTCCTCTGTCCGGGGTGGTAGCAGGGGCACAATGTAGAGAGCATCTCCACCCGTCCCTCTGCATTGTTTTGGTTTTCTGAGGCACATGATCATTTTTCAGAGAATCCATCATCCAAATGCTCGAATGAATAATTATCTCAAAGTGATAACCAAGTCTTCACATGGAGAAAAAGGGGCCTGGTTTCATTTTTCGGATTTACCGTAATTTATGAGGAAAGACATACCTGTATATTCAGGCTTGCCTTGACAATAATATCACTACAACAGCTTATGCCTCAGTCCTGTAAAATGTAAATGGAATGCTCTCCCTTTAATTGTTTCTTGTCATTGTATGAATACACCCCTAGTTTTGAGTAAATACAACTAAAATTATTTTGACAGAATTTCCTTTCCCGGATTTCAAAAGATGACAGAAACAACAAAACAACACAGAACTTTCATTTCATTTTGAGTCAAGCTCAATTTCCAAAGGCACAACATGCAGAACTCTTGTTTCAGCTGCTACCCCAATCTTGCATCTTGTATTTTCCTTCTATTATTTCTCCAATGTAACTATCAATAAGAAGTTTTCTAGCGCATCATAGAAATATGACTGAGTAATTGCCTGACACACTACCATGTCTTCTCTTGAGAAAGGAGTTTTACGCTGCTATTTTTACAGTATAATTTACATCAAGCTTGCTCAGCCTGTGACCTGCATGGCACATGCAGCCCAGGATTGATTTAAATGTGGCTAACGGAAATTAGTAAACTTTTTAAAAAACATAATGCGATATTTTTGTGATTTTTTAAAGCTAGATCATAAGCTATCGTTAGTGGTAGTGTATTTTATGCGTGGCCCCAAACAATTCTTCCAATCTGGGCCAGGAAAGCTGAAAGTTTGGGCACCCCGGATTTATATGAAATTAGAAATTAGTGAGAAGGAGCAGAAGATTAATGTAAACTTCTTTCACAAAGACTTAGAAAATATAGTTGATGGTGGGTATATTACAAAAGAGGCCAGACCTTTGGTGATTTGTCTAACAAATATGCAGTGAGCATCTACTCTAAGCCAGACACCACTAGACAATGGGAAATATTAGTGAATAAATATTCTGCCCTCAATAAGCTTATATTCTCATGAAGAACACACACAACAAATGATAGAACAAAAAATAGGCTGTGTGATGTTGTCTAACACCCTACAAATTTCATTGGGTTATATATAGAATGGATATAGGGATTCTGTGAAAATCAAAATTTTGTAGTGTTTTTGTTAATATGCTCAATATTGAACCAAACATATAAATAACATGAGTAGATTTTCTGATACATGAACTTGAGAAGAACTTTAGATGAGAATGAAAAATATATTATATAACAAAGCCCAAAGAGGGCCAATATCGCACTGTGGATACTTAGCTTCAAAGTCAAAATAAAGAATAATATTTAACATTTACAGGAAGAAATGAGAATAATATCCTGGGGCCAGAAATTAGATACACACACACACACAAATTGGCAAAAAAGAGGAGGATGCTGGCAGAAGTATGCTGGACATGTAAAAAGTGAACAACATCAGTAGGAAACAGAAGGTTACAATAAGCAAAGCTGGAAATATGTTGAGTAGGAGCTACATGTTTGGCTTTCTGCCTTATCAGGTTTCCATCTGCTGTCCAAATTTGCAGATTCACAAACCCTATGTCTTGACTTCTTTTCCTTATAAAAGTATGTCTCTTTTTTGGATTATCATAGATGTTGCAAGGGCTGTCCACCATGGTCATTCCTAGCCACTTGTGACTTAAGATTTTTTATAAACAAAGAAGAGTTTCTTAGTCACACTAATGGTGTTTCTTATGCTCAACAACCATATATGGTTAGGAAGCTGCATAGTGGACTTGGGCAGAAATTATAGAGTTTCTACTGCTGTGAAAAGTTCTTTCAGACATTACTACTCTGGAAAGCCTGAGAGCTGGTTTAACATGCCTTTCCCCAAATGGGGGCTTACTGGATCTATCGAATGAATGTTGAATAAATGGAATGCGTACTGCTCAAGCATCACCTCCTCAGAGATCAGACCAGAATGGGGCCTAGGTACCATGCTCTTTTTGAGCTCTTGAGCAATGATGTAAGGAAGAGGGTCAACTTACCTGTCTGTCAGGGGAAGAAAAAGCCTTTTCACTGAGTCTCTCTGACAGAAAAAGAAGCTATGGTGGATGGGGAAGTGTGGTCTCTGTGCTGGCAGCAGGAGTCTCACTGGGAATTTGTTAGAAAAGCTAATCCTCATGACTCTAGTCCAGTGGTTTTTGAACAAGCTTTCCCAGGTGATTCTAAGTGGCACTGGAGTTTGAGGAACACTGGACTGGGGGACAGTGGGGTGCTGTTGTGAGATATGGGCTGGGTCTCCTGCTCTAGCTCTTGTTGAAGGACTCACTTCTTAGACTGTCTTTGAGGGGATATTATTCCCTAGCATCACATTCAGAGTCACCAGATCATGAGCCCTCTCCAAGACCGAGCCTGCAGAGGAAGAGCTTCCGATGATTAGGTTTT
>PVKE010007825.1:0-49478 GCA_004027555.1 Craseonycteris thonglongyai
AAAACAATAAAAATAAATCTTTAAAGAGTAAAATTTTATAGATATACTTAAAATGTCTCTTTTCCATTCTCTTAATTCCTTCCCCAAAGGTAAGAAATATTCTGAACTTGAGGTTCATTGTTCTCGTATAGATTTATTTTAAAAAATATATCTGTACTGCATAAGAATTCATGAAGATGTGTAAATAGTTAAGTTCTCTTTGTTTAAATTTTTTACGTGTATTGTGTTGTATAGTATATTCTTTGCAATTTGCTTTTTTTTCATTCAATGTTATGTATTTTGAGGTATATAAAGGTGTTACATGAGGTGTTGCATATTATTTCAGTATGTATTTATACCATGTGCCATAGGTAATTTACTTATTTCTCTACTGGCAAAAATTTTACTTTATTTCCTTTTTTTTTTTTTTTTCTATTTCAAACAACCGTCAATGAAGCTCATTGTACTATTGTACTTGATTCTTTGATTCTTAACTTGCAAATACTTTTGACAGGTTATAAACTAAGGAATTGACTTTGCTATGTTTTCTTTTTTTTAAGATTTTATTAAAATAGAACTAGCATACAATATTAGTTTCAAGTGTACACCACAGTTATTCAACATTTCTATACCTAAAGAAGTGATCACCATGGTAAGTCCAGCAACCTTCCGACATCTTACCACCCTACCACAATATTGACTGTACTTCCTATGCTGTATGTTACATCCCCATGATTTACTTGTTTTATACTTGAAAAGATGAACCTCTTATTCTCTTTTACCGCTCACCCCCCCTTTTTAAATGTTTCAATTATAATAACATTTAATATTGTTTTATATTAATTTCAGGTTTATAGCATAGTGGTCAGACATTTATATAATTTAAGAAGTGAGGCCCCTGCTAGTCTAATACCCACCAGGCACTGTACCTAGTTATTACCTTATCATTGACTGTATTACATCCCCCTGGTATTTTGTAACTACCAATCTGTATTTTTTTTAACTTAACCCTAACCCTGATCCCAATCTGTATTTCTTAATCCCTTCACCTTTTTCACTGTGCCCCCCAAAGCCCCTTTCATCTATGACCCCAATAAATCTATCTGATACCATACATAGTTATTACAATATTATTGACTATATTCCTTATGCTATATGTTACTTCTTCATGACTACTTTGTAACAAACAATTGTTACTTCTTAATCTCTTTCCCTTTTTCATCCACACTTCCAAACCTGCTCCTAACTGGCAACCATCAAAGTGTCCTCTGTATCTATGAGTTTGTTTTGTTTGTTAATTTTGTTCTTTAGATTCCACATATAAGTGAAATCATATTGCATCTGTCTTTCTCTGTCTGACATACTCTACTCAACACAATACTCTCTAGGTTCATCCATGCTACCACAGATGGCAAGCACCCGTTATTTTCCATGGCTGAACAATATATATATGTTTTTTTGTTTTATTTTATCTATTCATCTATCAATGGGCACCCAGGCTGCCTCCACGTCTTGGGCCTTGTAAGCAATACTGCAATGAACATATGGATACACATGTTCCCTCAAAGTAGTGTTTTGGGTTTCTTCATATAAACTTCAGAAATAGGATTACTGGGTCCTTCTTTGTCTGTTGTTACAGTTTTTGTTTTAAAGTTTATTTTGTCTTATATAAGTATTGCTACCCCAGCTTTTTTGTTCTTGTTTTGTTTCCATTTTCATGAAATATCTTTTTCTATTCCTTTACTTTCAGCCTCTGTATGTCTTTCTACCTGAAGTGAATCTCTTGTAGGCAGCATATGTAAGGATTTTGTTTTCTTATCCATTCATCCACTATAACTTTTTAAAAAGTATATTGTTTAATTTAATTTAGTTTTTAATTGTTAAATTTATTGGGGTGATATTGGTTAGTAAAAATTACTTAGGTTCCAGGTGTACAGCACATAATGCAATACGTAGACACTGTAGTGTAGAATTGTACATTCCTTTCTGGAACATTTAATCCATTTACACTTATGAGGATGTCAAGCAATTCATGGAATGAAAGGGAAGAAGGGAAAGAAAACCTCTTGTTTTTTCATTTTCATGTATTCACCCTTAACCCTAATACACTTTTCAGATATTTCAGTAAGTTATTTATACCCTCAAAAATGTGTGTGTGGGGGGTTTGCCCTCAAAATATACTGAAATTGCAGCTTTAACCTCTTCATTGTCTGTAAATTTCTTCCCTCAAAGCTGTTTTTACATATTTGGGAACAAATACTAATCAGACAAAGCCAGTTCTGAACTGTACGGAGAGTGGTTTAATGTTGAGAAGTCACAGTTGTGAACAGTGGCCAACGAACATTGCTGTTGTGCATGTGCACGTTGTTGTGCAAAAGCAGCACCCCTTTGGTCCATTTTTCTCTTTTTTTCTCTTTCACAAATTCTTTTCCCTGTTTCAGCAGATAGGAATAGTACTCTCCAGTTATTGTGACAGCCGTATCCTTGTAATCAATCAGCAGAATAACATCCATATCCCAAAAAACAGTTCCCATGATTTTTCCAGCTGCTTGCGATACCTTGAACTTCTTTAAGATTCATTTTTATTGTTTTTTTTAAATTGTTTATTGTGGTTTTTTTTGACACAGAGAGAGAGAGAGATACAGAGACAGAGAGAGAACTGAACTGGAGGCACTCCCCAGTTCAGCATATGGGTCCACACGGGCTGGGGCCGGGATTCGATCCCTGGTCCCCGGTGCTACAAAGTGAGCACTTAACCCACTGAGCCATCCCAGCTTCCCCACCTTGAACTTCTTGGGGGGTGGTGTGCCCTTTTCATGCCACCGTGTGGACTCCTGCTTTGACTCAGGCTATTAATGATGAATGCAAGTTTCATTTCCAGTGACAGTCTGGTTGAAAACGTTATCTTTATTGTCTCTCTAGAGGTCCAAAAACTGTCATGAACACTTGAAGTGCTGTTGTTTTTGAAGTGCCATGAGCATCCTCAGTGTCCATCTTGCACTGATTTTGGATGTCCTTATATACTGATAGAGAATATTCAAAATGGTTGTAGGTGATATGCCGACTGTTTCTGTAAGCTGATTTTTATCCATTTGGCATCATCCACTACAAAGTTTTCAGTTTTTTTATACAATGTCTGAAGAGGTGGCCTCAGCAGGGCATCCCAGGTGGAAGTTGTCTTCAATCAACTCTCTGGCTTGCTTGTAAAGGCTGTGCCACTTGTAAACAGTAGATTTCCCAGGGCAACAGTCTCTGTAACCCACTAACATCTCTTTCAAAATGGTTTGAGATGTTTTTCCTTATTTTGTGAGGAACTTAATGATGGCACAAAATTCAATTTTGTCCATACGTAGGGTTTTCTTCACGTTTGGCGTGCTTTGGTGATATCTGAAAGAACATGGATGAAAGTAGGTTTAAATTTGGTACCTATACTACTAATAAGGC
The DNA here is from genome assembly GCA_004027555.1 of Craseonycteris thonglongyai. Classification (NCBI taxonomy): domain Eukaryota; kingdom Metazoa; phylum Chordata; class Mammalia; order Chiroptera; family Craseonycteridae; genus Craseonycteris; species Craseonycteris thonglongyai. The sequence goes on from PVKE010007825.1 coordinate 3,424, forward strand.
ACAATCAAACTGTGTACAGATATTCTCACTTTTCTGATAATTCACCCCTTCCTTGAATTTAATGACTTTCTCTCTTTTAAAGTAATTGGTTTATTTTATAGATTTATTTTATTGTTTTTGACAGAGTAACAGAGACAGAGAGAGACTAAAGGGGAAGGTCCCAGAGCGTTCTCCACAACCTTACATCGTTAGTTTCAGCATAGTTTCATTCCATACAGGTGGTTGTGGGGCTGCACAGAGCGGGAACTGAACTGGGGGCCTCCCACAAAGGAAAAACACCCCAGTTCCCCACATATGGGTTCACATAGGCTGGGGCCGGGGCCAGGACCGGGACTGGGACTGGGACTCAATCCCCGGGCCCAACAACTGGAAAGTGAGCACTTAACCTGCTGAGCCATCTGGCATCCCTTCAAATGTGGTTTCAGTCCTGTGCTCTCTTTTTCCTCCTTGTTCTCCTGTGATGCAAATGTTGCCACGCTTGATGTTGTCCCAGAGTTACCTTAAGCTAACCTCATTTTTTATTTTTATTTTTGTTGTTATGATTGAGTATTTTGTGCTACTTTATCATCTGAAACACTGATTTGATTCTCTATTTCATCTAACCTATTGCTTCCCTCTAATGTAGTCTTTATTTTAGTTATTGTATTCTTTATTTCTAACCGGTTCTTATGTTTTCTATCTTCATTTTATGTTGACTTATCTTTTTGTTGACATTCTCCTTGAGATCATCAAGCATTTTTGTAACCAGTGTTTTGAAGTCTGTGTCTGGTAGATTACTTGTCTCCATTTAGTTTAATTCTGTTTCTGGAGCTTTGTTCTGTTTTATTTGGGACATGTTTCTTTGTCTCCCTGTTTTGGCTACCTCCCTGTACTTCATTCTAGGTACTAGGTAAAGCTGCTATGCCTCACAATCTTAGTAGTGTGGTCTTGTGTAGTAGGTGAAAAGTGGGGTCCAGTGGCGCAGTCCCTGGTCAGCTGAGCCAAGTGTTCTAGGTGAATCCCTTGTATGGGTTGCTTGTGCCCTCTTGTTGTAGTTGAGCCTTGGTTGCTCAGACTTTGGCCTTTGGAAGACATTGAAACCAGGACTTTCCTTCTAGAATGTTTATGCTACAAAAAAATTCAGCTTGTTTAGGTCTTAACCTCTGAACAGAACCAGAATTTGCTAGGAGGTGATGCTGGCATTCTGCTTTAAGACTGTATTGATATTCAAATCATACAGACTTGATTTCCATTTGGAGTCAGGTCATTAGCTGGTTTTGCAACTTAATTTTTCTGTGTCTCAGTGCCTTAATTATAAAAACAGGATGGGGAATGCCGGGATGGCTCAGCAGGTTAAGTACTCGCTTTGCAGCCCCAGGCACCAAGGATCAAATCCCGGCCCTGGCCAGTGTGGATCCATATGCTGAACTGGGGTGTGCTTTCCATGCGGGAGGCCTCCAGCCCAGCTCCTGCCCTGTGCGGCCTCTGCTCACCTGTGTGGAACGAAACCATGTCGAAAACTGATGATGTACAACTATGGAGACTGCTCTGGGCCCTTCCTCTTCTCTCTGTCTCTCTCTGTCTTTGTCTTTCTCTGTCTATCAAAAACAATAAAATAAATCTTTAAAAAAATAAATTAAAAGCAGGATGGGGATACTTGTTCCCTGGATTAATTGTGAATGTTAAATGTATTGATGTGTGTAACTAGTTTAGTGTCTGGTAAGAGTTAATTGTTAAATAGAACATTATTTTATTGGTATTAACTACAGCTCTTACAACCAATATCAAAAGCAGAAGTTTCCTTTGTTTGATGGAGAAGTATTGTTTGTGGTCTTTAATTCTTTTGAAATTAGAATGTTGTTGGTTATAGCCAAGATGTAATATAAGGCTAATGATTATTTGTATTGGGCTTCTGGTTCTAAAAGTGCTTTTGAAAATAAAATCAGCTTGTTTTCTCCAAGGTGATTGTTTTCCACAGTAAATTTTGGTCCTTAAAATATCCATTTTTCTCTGTATTTACTGGTAGCAATTTTGACAGTTTAAGATAAAACTGTGAAATCTATACTATATTGAAATATAGATATTTGGTGATGGAAAGAGCTGATTCTGGGTGGTGAGGATGTAATACAATGTATAGACAATGTAATGTAGAATTGTACACCTGGAAACTATGTAGTTGTTATCAATCAATGTGACCCCAATAAATTTAAAAGAAAAGAAAAATAAAGAAAGAAGGGAAAAAATTAAAAGAGAAAAAAAAGAAATATAGGCTTTTGATATTTTCATCACTGGGTTTTATATGTTATAAAATAAATTTCAATTATAAAATTATTCTCTTCATAAACCTTATGATTTGGGGAATGAATGCTTTTAAAAATACATTTATTAAGAAAAATTCAAACATATACAATAGTAGAGGGAATAGTATAATAAATCTTATGCACCTCTAACCTCCAACAATTATCAAATTATGACAAATCTTGCTTTATCTATACCCCTATTTTTTATTTCTTCCCTCCCCACTAGGTTATTTGCAAGCACATGCCAGATAAGTATCACTTCATCTAAAAAATATCTGAAAGATAAAGACTTCTATTTTTAGAACTGAACTGGGGGCACACCCAAGTTCAGCATATGGGTCCGAATGGGCCGGGCTGGGATTCGATCCTCAGGCCCCAGGGCTGCAAAGAGAGCACTTAACCCGCTGAGCCATCCCAGCCTCCCCTAGATACAGACTTCTTATTAAAACAAGACTGCAACACTATTATGAAATTTAAACAAATTTATAATTTTCTAATATCCTCATATATTAAGCTAGGGTTACATTGCCTTGATAACCTCATGATTCTTCTTCTTGTACACAGTTTGTTTTAAATCAGAATTCAATTGTCATTGACATATTACAATTATTTGTGCTTTTTTCATCTAGTTTTTCCCTCCTGATCTTATTTTTAGATTATTTATCAAAGATATTTATTTGTCTTATAGAGTTTCCCAGGTTCTATATTTTGCTGAATATTTCCCAGTGGTATTATCTTACATGTTTCTCTGTCCACTGTATTTCCTGTAAACTGATAGTTTGATCAGCAGCCTTGATCAGTTCTGATTCTTTTTGGCAAGAATGTTTCATAGGGGGATTCTGGGAAGGCTCAGTGGGTTGTGTACTCATTTGCAGCCCTGGGGTCTGAGGATTGAATCCTGGCCCCCGCCAATGTGCACCTATTGGGGTGTGACCCCCAGTTTGATTCTCATCAGTGCGAGCTTTCCATGTGGGAGGTCTAAGGTTTGGCTACTGCCCTGGACATTCTTCCTATGTTGGAGGCCCCCAACTTGTGGGAGGCCCTCAGTTCAGTTCCTGTACTGTGTGGCCCTGCACACACCTATGGAGTGAAACTATATGGAAAACTAATGTACACCTATGTAGACTGCTCTGGACTGTCCCCCTTCTCTCTCTCTGTCTGTCAAAAACAATATAAATAAATCTTAAAAAAAAAAAAGAAAGCTTCATAGGTATTCTGGTTGGCTCTCATTTTAGGTATTAGTAAAAATGTTGGAAACCTTTCAGTGCAAAAGAACAAATAGTAAATATTTTAGGAACTTTGCACCATAAGGTCTCTTACAATTACTCAACTCTGCTATTATAGCACAAAGGTAGCTACAGACATATAAATAAATTGACATGGCTATGCACCAGTACAAGTTGTAAAGAAACACTGAGATTTCAATTTCTTATAATTTTTCATGTTGCAAAATGATATTTTACTTTTAATTTTTTTTTAGCCATTTAAGAATGTCCATGAACTGGATCTGGCTCTTGGTTTGAGTTTTCTTATCCCTAGCCAAGACCAATTGCTTCATAAGGGCCTTGCAAAAAGATGATATTACAATTCTATCTTTTCATTTTCATTTATTATCTAAACTATTTTTATAAGGAGGAACTCACCCTCATCAGCTATTGCTTACCTTGAGTTATAATTCATAAGCAAAGTCAAGATAAATGCTTGAGAGACACAATTTTTAAAATATTGAACTAATAATAACAGAAGCTATGTGGTAGCATTGATGTATTAGTTTACTTTCAGGTTTTAATTTTAATTGTGTTCAGTTCACTATCAGAAAATATCTGGCTAGTTTATTGTGGAGGCCAATTAAACTGTCATTGAGAAATAGAATATGTAAAAATATATTGTCAAATTATTTCTGTATTAAATTTATCACTCTCAGGATTTTATAAAATCCTGGACATTGTATTAAGTTTCTACTGCTCTTTTAAGAATGACCTCAAAGTTAGTTGCTTAAAGCACCATGAATTTATTGTGTTATAGTTATATATTTTGGAAGTCTGACACAAGTATCTCTAGATTAAAATTAAGACATCAATAGGGCTTTGTTCCTTTCTGCTCTGTATGGGAGAATTCATTTGCTTGCTTTCTTCAGATTATAGAAGATACCAACATTCCTTGACCCCTGGCTCCAGGCTCCTTCCTCTGTCTTCAAAAGCAGGAAAATTGCATTTTGTTCACCCCTGCTCCCATTATCAAATTGCTTCCTTTGACCTTCTCTTCTGCCTTTCTCTTTCATATCATAGACTCTTATGATCACATTGGACCCACCTGTATAATCCAAAATAGCCTCTTCAAAGTGAGATAATTAGCAAACTTAAATCTGTCCACAACATTAATTCTTTTTTGCCATGGAAAGTAACAGATTTATAGTTTCTAGAAATTGAGATGTGGACAACTTTAAGAGGTCATTCTTTTGCCTTTCACTGGTATTAAGATAGCATTGTTTGGTTTGTAAAATCTTTAGTAGGCAAAGTTTTGAAGATGGTGGTGAAAGGTCCTCTCTCTAAGTTGCCTTTAAATCCACAAATACTCATTTCTTTGGACTGAGGTTCTGCTGGTAAAGGAAAAAACAACAGATGAAGACTCACTACTCTCCTTTTTTCATTCCCCCAGCTTATTAAGCTATAATGAACAAATTAAATTTTTATATATCTAAGGTACTCAATTTACCTTTAATATATATAATTATATGCATGATATTTTGATTTAATATACTTTGTGAAATGTTTATCACAATCGAACTAATTGACATATCCTTTACCTCACAAAGTTAGTCATTTTTGATTTTGTGATGAAAACATTTAAGATTTATTCTCTTAGCAAATTTCAAGTATATAATAAAATATTGTTAATTGTAGTCACCATGCTACATATTGGATCGCCAGAACTTATTTATTCTGCCTAACTGAAACTTACACTCTTGTTTTCTGAGTGTTGAATTCATAGTGATGTTTGTATAAGTGAAAATTACCTTTCCTACTAGTGGATATTTAGCGGTTTTGAGGATAAAATTTTGTACCATTTTATTTTGTTTTGACATGCATTTTAGTGGGCACCCACTCAGTACAGGATAAAGCTTCATGCTACAGGAGAAAGAAATGTAAATGACTTCTGAAAGACTTACTTATGAGGGTGGGAGGGAATGTTCACATGTAACTTGGCATTTATCATGATATACTATAGGCATACTGGGTATACAGTTATTAATTGCAAGTAAACAATGTTACAACTTATTTATAGAATAAATATATTAAAAGTGTATTATTGTTCTGTTAAAAAGCTTTGTAACTGGTTAATTGAATGGGAAAGTCAATTGATTGGACCTATGAACAAATAATGAGATTTTGGGTTTTGAGATACTGAATTAAAGCTATACAGGTAAAATAAATTTTGGATATCCTTATTTAATATTTTCTATATAGATGTTTACAACAGCAGCTTTTACTAGTTTATTAAATATTTTATTGATTTTATTTTTCTTAATGAATGAAAATAATCTTTAACTTGAAAATTTTAAAGGGCTCTTACTGTTTCCTTGTTATTTGAAGACAACTAATTTTTAATATAAGTGCTTGTTTCCTTTAGTCAGCAGTTATTATCACAACAAGTAATTTTTATAAATCACTGTTAATAGCAAAGAAAGGAGCTGGAATTATTATAAATCACTGTTAATAGCAAAGAAAGGATTAATTAGTACCTACTGAGGACATAGCAATTGATAGACTCTTCAAAATGCTAAGGCCAAATAAGTTAAAAAGTTGAGACTTCCTTTTGAAAAACATGTCTAATTCCTTTTTTATTGAAATATATTTGAAAGATAATATTGTGTAAATTTAAGGTGTATGGGGAAGCCAGGGAGGTTCAGAGGTTTAAGGGCTCACTTTGCAGCCCTGGGAACCAAGGATTGAGTCCTGGCCCCGACCCATGCAGACCCATATGCTGAACTAGGGTGTGCTTCCCATGCAGGAAGCCCCTAGCTTGGTTCTCATCCCCCACCCCGGTTCGGTCCCTGGCTCAAGGGGTTGTGCCTCCCAGGTGGGAGGCCCCCCAGCCCATTTCCTGCCCTGTACAGCCCCCACCCACCTGTGTGGAATGAAACCATGTTGAAAATTGATGACATATGACTATGGATACTACTCTGGGACTTCCCCCTTCTCTCTGTGTCTCTCCATCTCTGTCTCTCTCTCTGTCTCTATCAAAAACAATAAGATAAATCTTAAAAAAAATTTTTAAGGTGTATAACATGCTAATCTGATACATTTATATGTTGTAATATGTTCACTATAAAACAAAACAAATTCTGACCTGAAAAATCAAATGACTGGAAATACAAGTGAAGAAGCAGTTATGTCAAAGGATGTATTATATATTTAAAACAATAGTTGATAATAATTTTCTAGTGTCCTGGATTGTGATTATTTAAGCTACACCAAAGTGGGCAATGAGCAATTAAAATGTAAAACTTCAGGGAAGGGGCATATACATTGTTTTCCCTGGAATATCTGTTAAACAGAGATTAGGAGACATTATTTGGTGAAATTGGGAAATTTTTAAAGGTGCATGAGACCTCTAAATTGGGAGAGTAGAGAGTTAGGGAGTGAGAGGCAGCTTGGCCTGGAGCTGCTGTCTTCCTTTCAAAAGTTCAAGAGGGAGTAGAGAAAAGGGAGAGAGGAGAGAGGAGAGAGGAGGGAGGAAAGAGAGAGAGAGAGAGAGAGAGAAGCATTTTGACTTTAACATTTGTAGAGGGTATTCTTGGGTTATATAGACAAATTATTTGTTATCTAGGGAATGTTTTGAACTTGAATCAGGGGAAAAGAAACATATATTTGCAGATATATGGCTGATGGAGACTATTCAAGTAGAGAGATGTGAAAGCTCAGAAATTCTGCAATTGGTACTAGTAGCTGCAAGGCTGTACCAGTGAAGTGTGGAACAGGAACAGAGAGAGCTGAAGATGAGGCAAAAGGACCAAGATGAAGACAAAAGATCCAGACTTTGATTCAAGATAGAGACATGTCCTCTTATTATTTCTGACCAAGGGTTTTACTTCATAGCTATAGCTACATATTATTATTATTTTAATTATTATAACTTGTATATGTGATTAAGTTTAAGGTAATTGGTTGGTTAACGTTATTCATTTTATTCTCTTTTTGTAAAGTCTGTCATTGAAGAAGCCCATCAGCAATTATTGAGGGGAAGCAGCACAATTGGACCAGACAGACATTCATTGCCACCGACTCAGTGACCAGTGTGATTGCCAGTTTCAGAATAAGATTTCTTCCCATTTGTTTTGACTTTATATCACAAAGTTAGTTGCCCCTCTATGTAAAAACATTTTAAACAAAAAGAGAAAAATTTAAAGTTGCTTTCGTTTGTTCAGAGTTATCAGCAGCCATTTTGTGGGAAATGAATATGAGTTTTTTAGCATTTATAAAAGCACTAAATGAAATTAATTTTCTTTAAAAGATAAACAGTCGTGATTCAAATTACCACAGTCTAGGACAAAGTGGGAGTGATTTGGGTTACAGCTACAAAAAGACCTCATTGTTTAAAGGTGCATCAAGTTATGGGATGTAACTGTAGAATGCAGTGGTAACAGTAACTAAAACAAGAGCTTAATTTGTGTTATGAAGACCACATATTTCAAATAAATAGATGATGAAAAATGAACATAGAAGTAACCAGTGATAAGTAATGGCTAACTCCTACTTTTGTCTTATTATCTGTTAAGTACAATTGAAGAAGGGAAAACGTGGTTTTGTGACCATACCTTGTATAACTGGTTCCTTTGGGTCCACTGATGGAGACAGGCAACCAAGCTCACTGTCCTGCAGGGATTGGAGCAGTGAGGTAATTCAGAGGGTATTGTATTACCACATAGTTTGTGAATCATACTATTTCTTCTTTCAGGGGAAAATATCTGATTATGAACATAACCTTAGATATACCTTGAGTGTAATCTAGTCTTTTGGTTTAGGATCTCTTTTAAGACAAGAATTGCATTTTATTCATCAGCGTATCCAACATTTTGCTTAGTGACTAGCATTCTGTAAAAACTTAGTACTTATGTGTGGAATAAGTGAGAGAACATGGTGAAGTGCTAGGACAAACTAATCCCACCCACAACCCACTGGCCACATGTGGCCCAGGATGACTTTGAATATGCCCCAACACAAATTAGTAAACTTTCTTAAAACATTATTGGATTTTTTTGCATGTTTTTCTTTTTCAGCTCATCAGCTATCATTAGTGTTAGTGTATTTTATGTGTGGACCAAGACAATTCTTCTTCGTCCAATGTGGCCCAGGGGAGCCGAAAGGTGGGGCAACCCTGTGACTTAGGTGTTTCATTTTCCAGACAGAGAAACAAAGAAGGAAAAAGAAATGTGCATTATTTTCACACTTAAAATATTAGATACTTTCAATGATCTGTTAGGTAGTCTTCTCCTATCTTTCTGAGGTAGGTTTTATTTGGATACCCAAAGCACAGATGAAGAAACTGTATTTCATAGAAGTCAAGTGAATTTTCATTAGGGTAGCTGGGAAATGGTAGAGATAGAATTCAAATGCAGCCATTCTTTATTTTTCAATACTCTATTGACTTGTGAGTAAGAGATGAGATGATTAAAAGAACATAAACAAATTTTGTACCTGCCTTTTCTCACACAAAGGTGATTTGTGGAAGTAGCTTAAATGTCTCAATGGACGATGAGACTAAGTCAAGTTAGCACTAAATAATCTAAGCAATGAAACTATATTGTCAGCAGTTTTGAAAGCAACCTTAATTAAAGTAATAAATTCTTGAATGGAAAAAGAAATATATGGTAATTTAAAAAATATATCCAACAAAAGCCTTTTTTTAAATTATTAGTTTCAGGTGAAAATATGCTAATATTCGATGCTATGTTTTAAGTGGTTTGGGGTAAGGAAGGTAAATTAAAATTGCTTTTACATGACTAAGATTTTATTTATGCCATGTTGAATTATTTACTTATTTTTTCAAGTTTCAAGTAAACTCTATTTTATTGATGTAATGTTGATCAAAACTGAATCTAGAAAACTTTAAATTTGAATGAAACTTGAGCACAGAACCTTTGTTAAGTAGTGTGTGTGTGTATGTGTGTGTGTGTATGTGTGTTATATTATTATTTAGAAAAATGTGACAAACAAGAACTAAGTAAGAACCCTTATTGAGATATATATATTTTTAATTTTATTGTTAAATTTATTGGGGTGACATTGATTGGTAACAGTTAGATAGTTTCCGGATGTAGAAGTCGACATTATATCACCTATGTATCGCATTATGTGCTCACCACCCAGAATCAGCTCTCCTTCCATCACCATATATCCAGTGTCCACTCCCGCTTCCCCCTCAGCCCAACTCTCCCTCTTCCCTCTTCCCCTTCCCTCAGGTAACCACTGAACAATTGAGTGTGTCCATAAGGCTGGTGCCCACACCCATCTCCCCGCCCCACTCTCCCTCACCCCTTGTCCCCTTTCCTCAGGCAATCACCCAGCTATTGAGTGTGTCCATAGGTCTCTGTGTCTTTGTTAATTTCAGTTTTATATTCCACCTATAAGTGAGGTCATATGTTTCCTGATTCTTTCAGTCTGACTTATTTTGCTTAATAAGATGGTCTCAAGGTCCGTCCATGTTGTCACAAATGACTGTATTTCATCTTTTTTTTATCGCTGAGTAGTATTCCATTGTATAAATGTACCACAACTTCTTTATCCAATCATTTATCTAAGGGCATTTTGGTTGTTTCCATGTTCTGGCCACTGTGAACAGTGCTGTGATGAACATGCGGGTACAGACATCTTTGCAGATTAAGGTATTCAGGTTTTTAGGTAGATATCCAGTAAAGGAATTGCTGGGTCATGTAGTAATTCCAATCCTAATTTTTTGAGGAATCTCCATACAGCCTTCCACAGTGGTTGTACCAGTTTACATTCCCACCAGCAGTATATGAGGGTTCCTTTTTCTCCACAGCCTCTCCAGCACTTGTCATCCCTTGTCTTGTTGATTATAGCCATTCTAACAGGTGTAAGATGGTATCTCATTGTGGTTTTTATTTGCAGCTCCCTAATTGCTAGTGAAGTGGAGCATTTTTTCATATATCTGTTGGCCATATGTATGTCTTCATGAGAAGTGTCTGTTAAGTTCATCTGCCCATTTTTTAATTGGATTGCTTATTTTTTTTTATTGTTGAGTTGTACAAGGTCTTTGTATATTTTTGATATTAGCCCCTTATCAGAGGCATTGTTTGCAAATATTTTTTTCCAGTTGGTTTGTTGCCTCTTTGCTTCGTTGATGGTTTCCTTTGCAGTGCAGAAACTTTTTAGCTTGATAAAGTCCCATTCATTTATTTGTGCTTTTACTTCCCTTGCCATTGAGTTAGATTCATAAAGTCCTCCCTGAACCCCAGGTCTATAAATTTAGTACCAATGATTTATTCTATGCAATTTATTGTGTTTTTTTTATTTGAAGGTCTTTAATCCATTTTGAATTAATTTTGGTATATGATGAGTGATCGCAGTTCACATTCAGCATTTTGCATGTGGTTTTTCAATTTTTCCAGCACCATTTACTGAAGAGGCTTTCTTTTACTTATTGTATATTTTTCACTCCTTTGTCAAAAATAATCTGTCCATATATTTGTGGGTTTATTTCTGAGTTTGCTATTCTGTTCCATTGGTCTGCGTATCTGTTTTTCTGCCAGTACCAAGCTGTTTTGATTACTGAGGCTTTGTAGTACAGATAAAAGTCAGGCAGTGAGATGCCCCCAGCTTTGTCCTTTTTTCTTAAGATAGCTTTTGCGATTCGTGGTCTTTTGTGGTTCCATACAAATTTGATGATTATTTTTATCTATTTCTTGAAAGAATGACTGTGGGATTTTGATGGGAATGGCATTGAATCTGTATATTGCTTTGGTGAGTATGGCCATTTTAACTATGTTGATTCTTCCAATCCATGAACATGGAATGTCTTTCCATTTCTTTGTGTCCTCTTTAATTTCTTTTAACAGTGTCTTACAGTTTTCAGTGTATAAGTCTTTCATGTTCTTTGTTAGATTTATTTCTAGGTATTTCAGTTTTTTGTATGCAATGGTAGAGGAAATGGATCTTCTCATCTCTCCTTCTGAAGTTTCACTGTTGGCATATAAAAATGCAGTTGATTTTTGAACATTGATTTTGGAGCCTGTGACTTTACTGTATTTGTCTTATTAATTTGTAATAGATTTCTGATAGAGTCTTTAGAGTGTTCTATATACAGGATCATGTCATCTGCAATGAATGACAGTTTAACTTCTTCTCTCCCAGTTTTAATACCTATTATTCCTTTCTCTTGTCTGATTGCTCTGACTAGAACTTCCAGAATTATGTTGAAAAGCAGTGGTGACAGGGGGCATCCCTGTCTTATTCCTGATTTTAGGAACACAGGTTTCAGCTTTTCCCACTCAGTATAATATTTGCTGAGGGTTTGCCATATATGGCCTTTATTATGTTGAGGCACTTTCCTTCAATTCCCATTTTATTCAGTGTTTTTATCATAAATGGGTGTTGTATCTTGTCAAATTCTTTTTTTGCATCCATTGAGGTAATCATGTGATTTTTATCCTTTGTTTGGTTTATGTGCTGGATTACAATGATTCATTTGCATATGTTGAACCATCCTGTGCCCCTGAGATGAATCCCACTTGGTCATGGTGAATAATCTTTTTAATGCATTGTTGTATTCTGTTAACTAAAATTTTATTTAAGATTTTTGCATCAGTGTTCATCAGTGAGATTGGCCTATAGTTATCCTTTTTGGTATTGTCTTTCCCAGGTTTTGGTATTAGGGACATATTAGCTTCATAGAAAGAGTTGGGTATTACTGCCTCCTCTTGAATTTTCTGGAGTAGTTTGAGGAGGATGGGCATTAGTTCTTCTTTGAATGACTGGTAGCTCTCATTGGTATAACCATCTGGTCCAGGCCTTTGGTCTTTGGGCAGATTTTGGATAGTTGTTTCAAGTTCTGTATGGTTGATCGGTCTATTTAGGATACCCAAATCTTCTTGGTTCAATGTAGGTAAACTGTATGTTTCCAGAAATTTGTCCATTTCCTCTAGATTGTCAAATTGGTTCGCATAGTCTTTCATAATAATCTCTTATGATTGTTTGTATTTCTGCAGTATCAGTTGTGATCTCTCCCCTTTCATCTCGTATTCTGGAAATAAGAGATTTTTCTCTTTGCCCTTTAGTGAGCCTAGCCAGTGGCTTGTCAATTTTATTGATTTTTTCAAAAAACCAGCTCTTTGTGGCATTAATTTTATCTATTGTTTTTCTGTTCTGGATTTCATTAAGTTTTGCTTTAATTTTTATTAATTCTTTTCTGCTGGCTTTGGAGTACCTCTGTTCTTCTTTTTCTAGTTCTATAAGATGAGATGTGAGGGTGGTTACTTGTAGTTTTTCTTGTTTCTTGAGATAGGCCTGTATTGATATAAATTTCTCTCTTAATACTGCTTTCGCTGTGTCCCAGAAATTTTGGTACGTCGTGTTTTCATTGTCATCCATTTTTACAATTTTTTTTATCTCTTCTTTTATTTTCTCTTTAATCCAGTCATTTTTTTAAAAGCATGTTGTTCAATCTTCGTGTACATGTGGCTCTCTCTGCAATGATCTTTTGCAATTGATCTCTACTTTCACTGCTTTGTGGTCTGAGAATACACTTGGTGTGATTTGAATGTTCTTAAATTTGGTGAGTTTGGATTTAAGTCCCAGGATATGGTCTATACTTGAAAATGTTCCATGTGCACTAGAGTAAAATGTATAGCCCTGTGTTGCAGTATGGAATGTCCTATAAATGTTAATTATGTCCTTTTCCTGTAATATATCGTTTAAAGCTGCAATGTTCTTATTTATTTGCTGCTTGGATGATCTGTCCAATATTGTCAGGGGGATGTTTAGATCACCTACTATAATTGTATTTTTGTCAAATTCTCCTATTAGATCTGTTAGCAGTGGCTTTATAAATTTTGGTTCTTCCTGATTGGGGACATATATATTGATGAGTGTCATGTTTTCTCGATGTATTATCCCTTTTATCAAAATGAAATGTCCATCTTTATGTCTTACTATTTTTTTTATCCTGATGTCTATTTCATCAGAAATCAGTACGGCCACTCCTGTTTTTCTCTGACTGCCATTTGCCTGGAGTATTATTTTCTATCCTTTTACCCTGAGTCTATTTTTGCCCCTGTGGCTGAGGTGTGTCTCTTGTAGGCAGCATATGGTTGGATATTGTTTTTTAATCCAGTCTGCAACCCTGTGCCTCTTTATTGGTGAGCTCAGTCCATTTACATTCAGGGTGATGATTGATATATGAGGATATCTTGTATCCATTTCTTCTTTCCTTTTTATTTTTTGTTGTCCCAACTTTTCTCCATTTATTTTGATTTCTTGGTTCATGCCGAATAGTCTCCTTCAGTATTTCTTGGAGTGCTGATTTTGAGCTGGAGAATTCCCTCTGCTTCTGTATATCTGAAAAGGCCTTAATTCCTCCTTCATATCTAAAGGTTAATTTTGCTGGATAGTTAATTCTTGGCTGAAAATTTCTTTTTTAATATTTTGAAGATTCGGCTCCACTCCCTCCTGGCTAGCAGAGTTTTTGCTGAGAAGTCTGGTGACAGCCTGATAGGTTTTCCTTTGTAAGTTATGTTTTGTCCTGGCAGCCTTGAGGATTCTTTCTTTGTTTTTGGTTTTTGTCATCTTCAGCACAGTGTGCCTTGGAGAAGATCTGGTAGGGTCTAGGTAGCTAGGGCTCCTGTTTTCCTCTTGAATTTGGGGTTCTAGTTCTTTCCAGAGTTTAGGAAAATTCTCATCCACTATTTGTTTTAGTAGACTCTGAGAAGATTTCATCTCGCTTCCTTCTGGTATCCCGGTTATTCTAATATTGTTCTTTCTGATGGAGTCAGAGGGTCTTGTAGGGCTCTTTTATTTCTCTTGATTCTCATTTCCCTTTCTTCTTCCCTCTGTGAAATTTCCTTTTCTCTATCTTCGCTTTCACTAATTCTTTCTTCCAGCTGGTCAGCCCTCTTTGCTATGCTTGTTAATTCTTTTTTCAGCTCTCCCATTATGCCTTTCATTTTGAGGAGTTTCCTTTGTTTCTGCTCTGACTTCTCAATTTTATTGGTAAAGTCCTCATTTTGCTCAAAAAAATTTCTTGTTGAGGTCATTTAACTGTGTCTGGGTACTTTGCCAGCATTTACTGAGCTCTCTGAGTGTCTTGCGTATTGCAACCCTGAATTCTGTTTCACTTAGATTTGATTCCAAGTGTGCAAGCTCCTTTTCTAAAGAATGTCAATGACCTCCTGGAGGGTCTTTGGATTTTGAGATGTGCACTGTATTTGTTGTGTTTTTTGTTTTGTTTTGTTTTGTTTTTTGCTTTAGGCATGCCTATGTCTTCCCTCTGGGGGGTTGCCTATCAGATGGTCTTCTGTTTATTTTTTCTTATGAGCCCAGTTGTGGGAGGAGGAGATTTTGGGAGAGGGTTGGGGGAAGCAGTCAGTTTCTGTGTCCTGCGGTTACTCTTCAGGTTGCTGTCTTAGCTGTTAGAAGGCAGAATAGTGAAGGTGTGGGTGGGGGGTAGGGGCATGTGAGTAGTAGCTGGAGTGGGCCTGAGACACAATAGCAGATTTCTTTTTCACCAGGGAGGCTGGTGGTTCAGTGTGGGCATGGGGTGCAGCAGCTTGGGTCTTTCTCCCCTCTGCTCAGCTGCTTTTACTTTAATCACGTCTGTGAGCCGGGCCCTCTGGGTTGTGGTGAGGTGGTAGTGCAGGTAGTTGTTTGGCCAAGGCACAGCTGTGGTCTGGACAGTGGTGTGGTGGCGGTGCAAGGTGGCAGCTCGGCCGGCGGCTCCACTGGGTCTCTGAATCCTTTGTCAGGTCAAGCTGCTTTTACTTTAAGTGCATCTAATGAAGCCAAGCATGCTGCCTCTGTGGGCTAGTGATTGAGCCCCCTGGGCTGCAGCTGGCTGCTCTGCTGAGTCCCCCAGTCTTCCACTCCAGCTGCTGCACTCACTGCAAGAGCTCTGTCTGTAAAAGGTACTCTCTAACAGTCAACTTTAGGAGTTCAGCAGTGTCTCCTCTGTATATGAGGGGTGCCGAGCTGCTGTCAGCTTGTGCCCTGCTCTCTCCCTGCTCCCCTGGGAAGTGCAGCCATCCTTCTCCACAGTCCCTGTTCCACCTCAGGCTTCGTGATCTGATAAGGGCAGTGCGTGCCACCCCTTGATTTCAGATGTTAAATTGTCCACGGTCTTGTGGGGCTTCCACGCTCCTTAGGCCTCAGCCTCCATCCCGCCCTCAATCTAGCTCCACTTTGACCATAGTCCCCCAATCCTCCTTTGTTTTTCCCAGCCCCAGGTCATGCTCTGCATCCCTGTCCCTGAACTTCTCCTTCCCCTTTCCTCTCCTGCTCCCCCCCCCTTTTTTTTCTGAACTTTGGGTGTTGTTCTGCATTGTGTGGTTCTCTCATTTGAGGGTGCTTCTCAGGGTTTCCGCTGTGGATTCCCCTTTGTTCATAAGTCCTTTCCCAGATAGGTATTGGGGTTCTCCTCTCATGCTGCCATCTTTTTCTCTCATTGAGAATTTAATTTGAGAAAGTAATTACCTTGGTTTTTCTTGGGGTCAGAATGGAATCAGGTTAATATGTTATATATTCTGTATCTTCAGTTATATCGAATGGGACTTTGTACCCATAACAATACCCTTAGCCAATATATTGTACTCAGATATTAAAGAAAGTGGTTTATGTTCTATGCTTCCTACTTACCAAGGCGTGAAACTGCATTAAGGTCAGGAAGGGACATATTCAGTTACAATAGTTGAAGGAAAATGAGTTGATAATTAACTAAAAAAATCACTTAATTAAAATACTCCTTTTTACAAACATTGCTATTTAATCTTACCCTCGGTGCCCATAGAAGTACATGCCTATATTTTTATAACCAAATATATTTAAAATCAAACTAGGACATGGTGATTTTGCTGAAAATCTAAATAATGACCATAAAATTGAAGAGTTTTTATTCAATTTTCTCAGTTTTCTGGTATCCTGTTTTTGTGGTACGACAGTGATGGTAAGGAGGGATATAAAAGAAACAAAATGTGTTATGAAAAAAGAGGGAAAATGAACATTTGCTATATGTTCAGCATTTTGTTAGGCTTTTTGTATTTCTAAAGATTTTATATTTTATGGATGTTATCTCATTCAGTCTATAGAATGGCCTAATTAAGTAAGCGTCATTTCTATTTTACCAAAGTCCAGCTCTCCTGTAACCTGTATCCTAGTGTGGGCTGACAGAAGACACACAAACAACCAAGTACTAATATATAATAAAATATCTAGTGATTATAAGTAGTAAGGAAAAATAAAGCAAGACAGAAGTAGAAAATGAGAAGGGGCAATATTTTAGCTAGAATGAATTTTTTCAGTGCTATTAGATGTCAGAATGAATCAGGGGAACAAGCCATGGAGATACCCTGGAGAAGAATGTCCCAGGGAGAGAGATCAGCAAGTACAAGTGTCCTGAGGCAAAGAATGTTTAAAGAACAAGAAGCAGGCCAAAGACACTGGAGTAGATTGAGCCAGGAGGAGAGGGGAGGGAGATGAAGATTTGAACGCAGGTCTGTCTGACTCTAAACATATGTTTACCACGTTTTTTTTATACCACAATGAATGGAGGAGATTTGTAACAACCAGAAAATGACACAGGAAGTTAGAAACAACTCTAAGCTTTCTAGAATAGACTGTAAGTATTGTAGAAAGTCAAGACTAGAACAGCAAAATGGTTTGTTGGAGGTAGGGTGACATGGGCTGTTGGGCTTTGGCTCTAGGACATAAGTAATCGTGGATTTACATATTAAAGCTGTAAAGAGCAGATTAACCTGCAGAGCAGTGACAAGGGAATGGTAATTATAGTTATACCTATTGAACTCCTTTACCAGAAACTGTTCTGTAGGGTTTATATTTATTGAATAATTTTTCCCTTTAATAACCTCATTGTACTAATTTTGCAGATGAAGAAATTAAGGCATAGAAATATTAAATAACTTGCCCAAAGTCATGGAGTTTAAGTTTGAAATTAGGCCGCCTGGCTCTTCATGTTGTAGTCAAAGAAATGGAGGAAATTGAATAAAATAGAGTAGTTTTTCTTTTATTCTTAAAAAAAAAAATTGTCTTTATCTATTACTTTCCTCAAATATGGAGCAAAGATTGACAGATGAGCTGTAAGAAAAAAATATATACTCATATCCCTCTGAAGAATATAAAAGGAAGTTTAGGAGAAATTAATTGGGAAAGATGGTGAAGAGACACATGTAGTTAAAGTATTTTCTCATTCCATTTGCCCTCTGGCTTGTGGCCAGAGTGGAAATTTGATTAACCAGTAAGTTACAGTTTCATGCACGTAGTAGGTCCTCAATGAGTAGCTCATTATATCTGCTTCAAAATGTTCTCTGTATTAAACTAACTTGAGAAGCCAGTTATTGAACCTGGGGCGATTTGATGATTATAATACTTGTATACGCAAAATGTGCTCAATGATTAAAAGAAGCCATGAGAGAATATAAATTTGTTTTTGTTATTGCTAATTTGTAAATATTTGTTTTGCATTTTTCTCTAAGCAAGACTTTGAGGTTGTTTCACTTGCAGATTTCTCTTGCTGAAACATGCCAAAAGCATCAGAACAAGTAGTTTTAGATTAAATTTGTCAAGCTCTGCAGAGATATACCAATGAGATTAAAAAACAACAACAACAAAAACTCACCTACTCCAGAATTCTGAAAGAACTCAAGTATGAAATAGCAAAACTGTTCATTGAAATGTGTAACTGATTTTAAACAGCAACTGCATTAGAGAAGGGTTCCTAAATGTGGTGGGCATCTGAATCACCTGGGGAGTATTTAACACTACAGACCATTGGACTGGCCACATCATACCTGTGGACTTTCCATCTCTGTAACAGGGCTGGGAACACAATATAGTTGACCCTTGAACAACAGGTTTGAACTGCCTGGGTCATTTGAACTGTGAGATTCAACTAAAAATAATCTGCACATAAATGGACCTGCACAATTAAAACCTGTATTGTTCAAGGGTCAACTCTAATTTGAAAATATCATCACGTGATTTACCCACATTTGGGTACTACTGTTTTAATAACTATTATCTGTGATGGTGCTTCTCACTGTTAGATTATACTGGAATTACCTGGAGGGCTTGTTAAACTATCCTTCTGTGGGTCCCACCTTCCAGCATTTCTAATTAAATAGACCCGAAGAACTAAATAGACCTGGGGAGTGGTCTGTGAATTTGCATTTTGAATAATTTCCCAGATATGGCGATGGAGGCTACTGCTGCTCTGGGCTCTGTACTTGGATGATCCCTGACATAAGAATTTCGGTATAAGACTTTGGAGGCTATAGGACAACTAAGCAACAACATTTTTATTAACCATATCTGGAAGACTCCATGCTATGAGATAGAATCATTGGCCACTTAAGGAAAAAAAAATATGGTGTGTAAGACAACATCATTGCTCTAAGACACGCTAGTCCTTCCTTATCTGCAATTTTGCTTTCTGTAGTTTGTAACATTTGGTCAACCACAGTTCAAGAACGTTAAATGAAAGAGTCTAGAAATAAACAGTGCATAAGTTTTAAGGTGCTTGCCATTCTGAGTGGCTTGATGAACTCTCACCATCTGGCTCCCGCATGCCTAGCACATAATCATTGTTTTGTCCAGCATCTCCTCACTACATACACTGTTCACCCTTTAGTCAGTTAATAGACATACAGGTTATTAGAGTGACTGTTATGGTATCCCAAGTGCTTGTGTTCAAGTAACCCTCATTTTACTTAATAATAAACCCAAAGCTCAAGGGTAGTGATGTTGTCAGTTTGAATATGCCAAGAAAAATCGTAAAGTGCTCCCTTTGAGTGAAAAGGTGAAGAAAATACTCAATAAGAAAAAAAACTTGTGTGCTGAGTTAGCTAAGATGGAAGAACATGTCTTCTATCCACAAAGGAAGGTATTTTGAGAGACCACACTCATATAACTTTTATTACAGTATATTGCTATAATTATTCTATTTATTTATTAATTTATTTCTATTTTATTACATTTGTTATTTATTATTGTTTATAAATTAAACTTTATCATAGTATGTATCTATAGGAAAAAACATAGTACAAGTAGGGTTTGGTGCTATACTGGTTTCAGGCATCCACTGGGGGGATACCTGTATAGTCAGTCAATTTGTTTTTTTGTAGTTTTTGTGAGTTTGTGAATAGCAGGTAAACCAGAGCAATATAATTTATTAAACAAGGCCTTTGATTAGGTTCTAGACTAAATTAAAATAATCTAGTTTTATGGGTTTGGAAAAAATGGAGGTGGGAGATGATATTTCATTCAAGGATGAGATGGGAATTAACAACAGATATAAAAGGGAGATGAGCAGACATTTCTCAAGATAGAAAAAAAGTAATATAGGCATACCTTGGAGATACTGTGAGTTTGGTTCCAGACTTCTGCAATAAAGCAAGTTGTAATGTTTTTGCTGGTGGAAGGTCTTGTGTTTGATTTGTAAAGATTTCAACATCTGTGAAGTTCAATAAAGTGCCTGTAGTGAATTACATCTGGGATTAGACCTGGAATTTTCTTTAAAACTAGCAAATACCGAAAAGCCGGAATGGCTCAGTGGTTTAAGCACTCACTTTGCAGTGCCAGGGACTGAGGATCGAATTCCAGCCCCAGCTCATTTGGACCCATATGCTGAACTGGTGTGTGCATCCCATGCAGGAGGCTCCTAGTTCAGTTTTCGTCCCCCCTTTGCCATTTGGTCCCTGGATCCAGGGGGTGTGCCTCCCATGCAGGAGACCCCCAGCCCAGTTCCCGCCCTGCATGGCCCCCACCCGCCTGTGTGGAATGAAACCATGTCAAAAACTGATGATGTACAACTATGGAAACTGCTCTGGGCTCTCCCGCTTCTCTCTGTCTCTGTCAAAAACAATAAAATAAATCTTTAAAAAAAAACTAGCAAATGCCTTATAACTATGAATACAGTCATAAAACATTCAGCATTCTTAGATCCTAAATTGTTCCAAGTAAGAAAATGCCAAACTGTAGGAATAAAATTTGAAAGCTCCTCACAACAAAACCTGTGGTACAGTCAGGAACAGCTGCATACTTTCCAGATCCCAGTGAGAAATGAAAATGCAAGGCCTACATTCAGAAATTACTAAGAATTTAAAGATGGCAACAGGAGAACATTAAACAAAGCATGGGGGACCTGTGTGACTGAAAGGGTCTCACATCCGTGAAGCCAGCTCTGGGTGTGATCAAAAGGGCTTCAAATGCTTTGAAATTAAGATCTAGATTTGAATGCTAACCCTGACACTCTGTATCATCATGAGAAACATATAACTACTTTTGCTCCTCAGTTGCTTGATATGTGCAGTTTGGTAAACTGTCCTTACATCAAAAATGTATTGAGAAAAACAGGTAATATGTGTAAGACCCTATGATAATGCCTGACATGGAGTGGACAACAGCAAAAAACCTAAATACGAGTTGGCAGGGCAGGAGAGGTTATTGACCTCCCCCATATGGATATGTCATTTCTTGTATTTTTATGAAGCCAATTTATTAAAGAAATACTTGTTAATTGCTTATAAACTGCGAGATGGTAGCTTAGGTGCTGGGCTTACCACTATCCTTGTGTAGGTCACAGTTTAGTGGGAAATATGGCCAATAAACAAGTAGACAAAAACGATTACGCAAAGGAAGAAAATAACTGGCTTGAAGGCAATAATTTTTGAGGACAGAGCAACGCCTCTCTGAAAAGGTGACATTTAAATTATTACAATCTCAAGATGGAGGAAAATCCAGTTATGGGAAGAGAATTCCAGGTGGAGAGAATAACATATGCAAAGCCTCTTAAGTAGGAAAGACTTTGGTGTGCTCGAGGAACTAAAAGAGGACCTACTGCAGCCAGAGGATGTGCTAGAAAAGGCACGTCCATCCTGCAGTACAGATTGGCTTTGAATGGTGCCCAATGAGATTCCTTTGCCACCTTTTTTTTTTTTTTTTAGCTCATCTGTTAGTGGATTTTATGTGTGGCCCAAGACAATTTCTCTTCCAATGTGGACCAGAGAAGCCAAAACCTTGGACACTGCTGAGCTAGAGAGTGCTAAGAGATAAACTGGGGAGGATCATAGTGCCAGATACGTAGCACCTCGTGGTGAAAATCAGAGGCTGGATTTTATTCTAAGCACAATGGGAAACCATTGGAGAATTTTAAGGAGGAAAATAGTGTGAGCTGGTAGATATTGCTAAACTATATCCAATTGCTTTTTAGCCAATAATTGGGAGAGGAAAAAGAGAGGAAGTGAGAGATTATTGTGGAAACTATTTTGCGAAATGATAGTGGCCTGGACCTGGTAGAAGCAATTGAGTTTGCAATTGGGATTCATGTGGATATAAAGAGAGACAGATGAATCAAGAAAGAATCCCAAGTCTTTGGGTTTGGCAACTGGATGGATGATAATATTCACAGGAATTATGGAGGAAAACTGGCTTTGGACAAAAGTCAGAAGTGCAGTTTTAAACACACTAATTTTTAGATGGTGGTATAAAGTTAATTAGTGAAACATATGTGACTAGAGTCCAGAGGAGAGGTCAGATTTAGACATAATTTGGTATTATCCATTTATAGATGGTGTTAGAGCCCTGGAAATAAAGGAATGGATGATGTTAATTAGAATGACAATTCATAAGTTAAATAAGATGGCCAGGTAAAAATCCTTGGATCTATTTAGTAGAGGGACCATCTAAGGAAACAGAGGACAACCAGATTATTTATTTATATACACACACACACACACACACACTCACACACACAATTGTATAGCCAAGAGGGTTAAATGCTACTGAGAGCGT
The DNA here is from genome assembly GCA_004027555.1 of Craseonycteris thonglongyai. Lineage (NCBI taxonomy): Eukaryota > Metazoa > Chordata > Mammalia > Chiroptera > Craseonycteridae > Craseonycteris > Craseonycteris thonglongyai. The sequence goes on from PVKE010007825.1 coordinate 25,736, forward strand.
CAAGAAAGATAAAGATACTAAACAGCCCCATGTACTTGGCAGTTTAATTTCTTTGTGAATTTGCCAAGAGCAGTGTGATTACAGTATGGGGACAGGACTCAGATGGCGTAGGCTGAGGAGTAAGGGGAGGTAATAGAGACAGTGTGTGTAATTGATGTTTTGAGAAGTTCAGTGTACAAAAGAGCAGAAATAGTGAGATAGGCACCTAAGAGGGCTTGTGCAATAAAGGTACTTTTTTCTTTTTCAGATTAACAATACCAGGGCATGCTTGTGCAATGATAGGAATGATAGCACATACGAGCATATCTCGAAATATTATGGATTTGGTTCCAGATCACAGCAATAAAGCAAGTTTTAAACTTTTTGGTGCAGGGTTGTGTCTTCAATTTGTGTTAAAAGATGGAACATCTGTGAAATACAATAAAGCAAAGTGCAATAAAATGAGCTATGCTAGTAGAGTGAGAGAAAGATGAAAAAAGAGAAGGGAACCTGTAAATACAGTTATAAAGAAGGCTGTAGGGGATGTGTCTTCTACGAAATAAAATTCTCCGAAAAGCCTTGACTTGTGGGTGCCACAGTAGCTCAGCAGGTTGAGTGATTGCCATGCAACCGCAAGGTCTGCAGATTGAATCCCAGCCCCGGCCAATACAACCCCATATGCTGAACTGCGGTGCAACTGGTAACAGCCGGGATGGTGGCAAAGGTTCTCACCTCCTGTACTGGTGGCTTCCAGCTCAGTTCCCACTCCATGTGGCCCCACATCCACCTGTATGGAATGCAACTATGTCACAACTAATGTATGACTATAAGGACATCTCTGGGCACTCCTCCTTCTCTCTCTGTTTGTCGCTCTCTATCTCTATCTCTCACCCTCACACCTTCTCTCAAACAATAAAATAAAGCTTAAAAAAAAAGAAAAAAATATGACTTTTCAAGAATAAGAGGACACCAAGGTAGATCTATCAATGTCAATAATATTTGAACTCTGTCCTACCTTATGATTTGCTTACGGTATATTGCGATTCTTTAGCCTGTCTTTTAGACTTACTCCCTGTTTTTCTTCTTGACTGCCAGGTCCCAGAGGAAGAAAACTGTCTCATTTGCCTGGCACCTAGCATAGTTTTGGCATAGCATCATCCAAATGAGTTTCCTGAAATGGTTCAGTGGGGGAAAAATGGACAGTTACCCACAGATCATAACTAGGAGTTGGTTTGCCATAAGTTACAAAATGGCAATTCCTGAAGAGTATATTAATCTAAATGTAAGTCAGTATTTAGGTTTGTTGAATTGGAGTATAGAACAGTGAAGAAAAGCAATTTCTTTATGTAACACTGACTGTAACTGAATTATATGTAAGGCAACTTAAGGCATTGTAATGTTGGTGGTAGTCTATAAGACATCCTTAAGAATCCAAATGGTTTGAGTTCTGGGTGGAAACTAAAAGGCAGACCGGGGACAGTTGGACTACTGTTGAGCCCCACTCACTGCGATTAGGAGCGTTCAAGATTTAAAAGCTCAGCCAGCCACTGTCCGTTCACCTCCTTTCGTAACCTTATCCCAGATGGTGGCAATTTGAAAGAAAGGCAGATGAAGGAAGTAGCTTAGTTTTATGTAGGCTTGATTAACATCTTAATAATTTTAGCCTCACTAAGAAAATATTGCTTTGGGTTATGAAATTGGGGGCTGAAGAAAGAAATAAACTCAGAAATAGTAGAGAAATGTTAATAAATGGATTAGGCAAAACTGTTCCCATAATGTTAATAACCTGGATCATGCTTTTAGATTTCTTCAAACTATATATACTTCTTCAATTTTAATAGTTAAAAGGTATAATGCACATTATTTTGTTTTTATTTCTTGAAGAACATTGATAATGTTTTTTATCCCCCAAATTTTAGTGATGAGCATACAATATTGAGAGAAAACAAACTGCTTTTATGGTGCCAGGCTTTAGTTTTAGAAGACGTTTTTGTTGATAATGGTGACAGTAAATTGTTCTGAGAAAACAAAGGAATAGTTACTCAGAAAATGCCAGGTTTTTTATTGTTTAAATGGAATGTTTGCTTGTCCTGTATTCTGGTCACATTTAGAAAAGGATGAATTTTGAAAACATGGCAAATTTTGATTGGTTGTTAAAAGGTATTCATAAAAAAAGATAATTTCTATTTAAGATTTTTTTTTCTGTCTATCTTCATTGGTTCTTTTCTGTTTATTTATTTTTATAATGTTTTAAGTTAAATATCTGTCAGAAAGTGAAAAATTGCTATAAACATTAGAAGTAAATATAACATTAATGAAAGCAATTTTCTCACAGCAGGGAATGGTGTTTTACTCTGTCTTTTTTTTTTCTTCCTTTGTTGAGCAAGTGAAGGTAGACTGAAATGAAAGTGCTGGGAAATGAACAGAAGTCCTAATAGTTGGCTGTGTAGGGGATTGTCATAGATTACATTTGTTCAGTTTACTGGGCTGAGATTTAGAGCAGATTTTGCTTTGTAGTTATTTCATCTTGATATGATAATATGAATGTGGGGTACTTTCAAAGGTCACCTGTCTTAGTGAGGGTGTGTGGTGAGCTGATAAAAGGCAAAAGTTTAAAAATTATTCTTAAATCTCCACTGAACAAAACAGGCATTTGAGTTTCTATAATATATATTTTTGTCTTTAAAGTTCAGAGATACTGACAAATAACAGGTAATACACGTGTTTTGATTATCAGCTGAATAATTTTCCCAAAGCTGTTTTTAAGGAACGAAAGATAGCTATCTGACATGGTTTTGGCCAAATGTGTCTCAATTGGAGTACTTTTTTAATTTCAGTAATCATAGAAATGTTTATAGCTCACTTGGAAGTCTTTGAAGGTATGCTACTAGAAAAAAAATGTGTTACTATGCTTTTTTGTAAAGTATAATGGGAGAAATAATTTTCCAGTTATGTTTGGTGAAACCCCAGATTTTCATAAAATATGTATTAGGATTTTGGAGGAAACTAGACATGTAGTGAAGGTCCAGTAGTGAATAGATTGAAGGGTATCTAAGGCAGAAGGGTCTCCTGAGTCAAAAGGGTAAAAAATCATTGCCCTGAGTAATACATACAAATGGCTTTGCTCACTGTGAGTATGTATTTATAATTGTATAGATAATCGTTCACATTTTCTTTCAGCATCTTATTTACTGATTCTTTTTTTCACATTTGCTTTAGGTATGATATCAGAATAGCTGTGGTTCCTTTGTAAGTAACTTGTCATGTTATCATTTTTGTGACGGTTGTTACATTACTCCCTTCTGAAGTATGTGTTTTACATATTTGCTCTGAACATCATCCTGAAAGAAGGAGGGGTGTGTACAAAACAAGTGTGTTCATGGTTAACTAGGTGGCTCTTTGATTAACTAGGTGGCTAGCATTCCTGCCCTCAGGGTTTTTCTTCAGTCACCTCCCTAATTGTTTCATGTTCCTGTCCCCCCACCCACACCACACTTCTCATGATGTGATGTCACAGGTCCTACTGTTCTCTCCTTCTTATGCAGAATGTGCTATAAAGAAAGTAGCTGATGTTTATAAACGTTTTACATGTGGAAAAAATAAAAATTGTTATTTAAAATGAGATGTAGCAGAACATTTGAATGTAAGAATATATAACCAATTGGACTGTGATTCGTTGACTATCAACAACATAATTCATGATTTGATTTTAAGAGATAGTTTTTTGGATTGCACTGAATGAATTTCATGAGCTTTAATGTTCAAAGAGCATCAGAATTATACTTGCAATGTGTATCTGAACCAAGATATGAACATAGTTACCATTATTCTCACATTTATTATGGAAAAGAAATCAATAGTCATGGGAAGGAAATAAGCCAAATTGAGGTTATTTATATAAGAACTTATTATAGTGCATTTCAAAATTTTTTATTGTGGTAAAATATACATAACATAAAATTGACCGTTTTACCATTTTAAGTGTACAGTCGATAACATTAACTACATTCACATTGTTATAACATTTAAAAAGAACATGTTTATGACTTGTATTTCTGTTTCCAAATTTTAATTGTAAATGTTTTGAATTTTTATTGCTTGTTCCATTATAAAAATTAAACTAAAAGTATTCAAGATTTATGGCCAACAGAAATTAACTGACTTGATACCTGACTGATTTTTCAACTTGCTTAGGGATAAATTATCTCAGAACTTTATTTCTCAGGCAAAGAGAAGCCTACCTATTTGCAAATGAACAAAACCCCTAGAAAATATGGTGACTTCTCCATAACAAATATCCACATTATTACAACTATAAACATTTATCATACTGCATTAGCTTCTATCAATATGGCATTTTCTGTTTACTTATCCTTCAAGTTATTATGGAAGAAAAAATGCCTAGAAAGTAGATGCTATACCAGGATGAGAAAAACCCATAGAAGCTCTGATGTTTTATGCTTTATAATGGCTTTTTAGTTTTATTATCATTAGGTTTACACCACTATTTTGTGTTTTCATACTTCCCCTTTTAGGAAATGTTAACATTTGCTAGGTGTCTTATATATATTGCACATATATTATATTGTTAGAGCCTTTTAGGCATCCTTTTAATTTGGGGAGGAGGAGTTGTTTTCAGTGAAGTTTTATAGACTGAGATGTTTAACTTCCCTGTGTTCATTAGTGGAGACTGATTAGTTCCTGACTGCTCAGGACATTTGTTTCCCTTTTTTTAACAACACAGGAATACCATTTCCCTCTCAATATAGTCTGCTTGTGCTATAGTGAGGGATCCTCCAATACCTGGTCATGGGGGCAGGTGTGAGACCTAAAACACAGCAATTAGAAGCTCCTTTATGAGAATGTGAACAACAAGACTGCTAGAGGTCACGTTCCACGCCATCTCAACAGAGGTGTGTGTGTGTGTGTGTGTGTGTGTGTGTGTGTGTGTGTGTGTTGCTTTACTTTTAAAAAGTCTTTATTAAATTTATTAGGCTTTGATGAGACTGTTTCTGCTGATAGAAATGTTCTATGTTCTATGGTGGTTGTTTCACAGGTAATAATATTGTTAAGACTTTGTTAAAATGTACATTTTAAATGGGTGCATTTAATTGTATGTAAATTGTACTTCAATAACATTGGCAAAAATGTAGGTGGATACTGTCCTTAAAAGATCCTTTATGTCATATCTGAAATAAATTGTAACTAAAATGAAAACATCAGAAGGCACTTACTTATATTTTTGATAATGCTCTTTTGAGAATTATAAATGAAAATTTTCATCTATTTATAATTACACAGGATGGGGAAATTATTCCAGAAACCAAGTGTATTTTCTATTTATGATAAATAATATTTTTACTTTAGTTATACAAGAAATCACACAGATAGGTGATGTGATGTGGACTTGTACATCTGGAAACTATCTAATTGTTACCAATCAATGTCACCCCAATAAATTTAACAATTAAAATTAAAAAAAAGAAGTCACACAGGCCCTCATATCTTTAAGTAGCTTATGCTACTAGTTTAGAGGAAAATATTAAAACCGCAAAAATAAAATTCATTTTATGTGGTGAGAAATGTCAACGAATCCAAAATAATTCATCAAAAGTAAAAATGATCATAATTAATATTTGAGTATGTATTTTGCAAAACTGTAAGAAGAAACACATTAATGTGTTAGCTTTTCCTCTGCTCTCTTACATACCTCCTTTGTTATTTAAGCTTTCTTCATGGATATACAACTTTAGACAGGTGCCAGATAAATCCTAAATAGCTTGATTCTGTAAGCAAATGAGTAGCTCCTTTTTACTTTGTGAAATAAACACATATAAAGTATGCATTTTGAAGGCCTCTGCCTTACTGTCAACTAATGGTAATATCTTACAAAACAAAAACAAAAAACTAACAACAAAAATCAGCCATTGGAATATTGTAACAGGATTATTAAAAAAAGAAATGTTCTCTGAAGGCCTCTGGCAATAATAGAAATTCAACTTTATTTTTAACCATCTATTTTTTAGTGCAAATTCAGAGTAAGTTTTTATGGAAACACACTTTTCATAATTCCTTCAATTTTTGCTTTTCTAACACTATTTAATCTTTAGTGTTTATATTTTATAAAAACCCTTCTACCATAAATCTGGAGAGGCTGTTAGGGATGGAAGCCTCACAGAGTCTCTTAGATACCCATTTCAAGGTTAAGGGGCAGTGTAGAAAACCCTGAGTGAGGCAGCAACAGAAGGTGGATGAAGCATTTGTAAGCAGAGATCAACCAAAGTTAACATTAACTTTAAGAGTTTAATTGGCTATACCTAGCAGCTGAGGTTTATAATTTCTTGAAAAATCTGTTTGCAATTTTTTAATCATTCTGAAACTTACTTGAGGACTTACCTCCTTAAAAGCATATTTCAATATCAATATTGCTTCTATTTATAATATATGGGGAAAAGGGTTTTGTATTAGGTTGTTTTTAACAGTTCTAGATAAATAAAAAAATGTGTATATGTGTTTGAAGAATAATAGACAATTATACTATATTAAAACTTTTAATTATGACTGTATTAGTTTCTCGTAGCTAATGTAATAACTGCAGACTAGGTAAAGACAACAGAAATGTATTCTCTGATGGTTCTGGAGGCTCGAAGTCTGAAATTAGTATCACTGGCTGAAACCAAGGTGTCAGCAGGGCCGCATCCCTGCAGAGACTTCAGGGAGCATCTGTTCCTTTTCTCTTCCAGCTTCTGGTGGCTATAGGCATTCCTGGGTTTATAACCACGTCATTTCAATCTCTGCCTCCACTGTCATGTTTGCTGTTTTCTTCTCTCCTGTCTGGGTCCAGTTTACTTCTGGCTCTGTCCTATAAGGACACATGATTTCACTTAGCGCCCACCCAAGTAATCCAGGATGATCTTCTCATCTCAAGATCCTTAACTCGATTTCATTTGCAAAGACTCTTTTCCTAAATAAGGTTACATTTACAGGTTCAAAAGATTAATTAGGACCTTTTCTCTTTGGGAGACATGAAAAAAAATTTAAGCGTGCTATTCTATGTACATGGCTCTTATTCCTGTCACTTCAAAGCACAGATGGTCTTTTCTACACATTTTCTAGTTTAAATATAATATTTACTCAAAAATAAAAAATAAAGACTGAGCACTTCTGTGGTATTTCATTGTCTGTTGTCATTTCTAATAACCAAAAGAATCTTGGGATTTCTCTGCTTCAATAGTTAGTATCTTGTCTCTCCAGTACAATAGTAAAGATCTTGAGTAAGGATATATGGCATGTTGTTCAAGTGGCAATGCATCTGATTCAGGTTGAAACTAACTAAATTCATTTCCTAATTAAAATTTGTTAGTGTAATCAACAATTATTTAACACCTATTTATTTCTGTTATGTGTTAAACACTCATTTCTCTTTAAAAATTCAATGCCCGGGATGCCAGGATGGCTCAATGGGTTAAGCGCTCTTCTTGCAGTCCCAGGGTCAGAGGATCAAATCCCAGCCCCAGCCTGTGTGGACCCATATACTGAACTGGGGTGTCGTCCCAATTAGGTTCTTGCCAAGGTGAATTTCAAATGTGGGAGGACCCCAGTTTGACTCCCAGCTGGTGAATGCATGCCTCCCATGTGGGAGGGGCCTGGCCTGGTTCCCGCCCTATGCGGCTCCCTGCCCACCTGTGTGGAATGAAATTTTGTAAAAAACTGATTATGTACAACTATGGAGACTGCTCTGGGCCCTCCCCCTTCTCTCTGTATCTCTCTGTCTCTGTCTCTCTCTGTCAAAAAAAAAATCTTTAAGAAATATTCAATGCCAATAAACTAGCATTATTGAGCTGCTGCTTTGTGTTAGGCATGGTGCTAAACACTTAAGACACTTTTATCTTCTCCAGTCACCCTGAATATGTTTGTAACATACTTATTTTACACATGAGGATTTGGAAGTGCCGAATAACATTTCCTATGTAATTTGCTAACTTACAAGGAGAACAAAAATTGGACATTTCTAATTCTACAGCTTTACTATTTTCTTTAGCTTTCTCTGCCTCTGTGTGTCAGAATTTCATATACTCCTCATTTGCAAGAGTTTGAATGGAAAAATATTTCTAATTGGTCATTAAGAGGCACTGACTTGTTGACACCCTCTGAATTCCTTTAATTTAACCTTTATTTCTGTGGGTTATAAATTCTTCTTAGGAAAATGCACATGTTCGTTATCTTGCAGCAATCTGTGGGGTTGCATAGGTCTTAAGGTCTTTTTTTTATTATTAGTTTTAGGTGTATAAAACAACATAATGATTAGACTTTTATACCCCTCATAAAGTGATAACTCCAACAAGTCTACTACCCATCTGACATTTTACATACTTATTACAATGCCACTGACTATAGTCCCTATGCTGTACTTTACATCCCGTGACTATATATACAGACTCTGGCAGAAGTAACACTGTGACATCATAAGGCTTTCTTGAGTCTCACATGAGATAGATGGCAATTTGAACATTTCACCTAAAATGTCATATGTGATTGAGTGTGTTATTATGTTACAGAATTATATGCTTATGATTTTTTAACAAAAGATTTGGTATAAATTATCAGTTCATGAAATGTATGTTATGGGGATGGTGGTAAAGCTCAGTGGTTGAGCACTTGCCAAGCCAATGAAACCCCATATGCTGAACTGCGGCACAACTGGTAACCACCAGGATGGCTTGGCCCTGCACAGCCAGCCCCACATCCACCTGTGTGGAATGAAACCATGTCACATCTAATGATGTACAACTATGGAGACTGCTCTGGGCCCTCCTCCTTCTCTCTGTCTCTCTCTCTCTCTCACCATTTCTCAAATAATAAAATAAATCTTTTTTAAAAAGGGAGGGTGTTATTTCTGATAGACCCTATATCTAATTATAGTTGGCATATAATATTATTTTATAGTAGTTTCACATGTACAGTGCAGTGGTTAGGCATTTATATAATCTATGAAGTGAACTTCCCTAAAAGTCCAGTGCCCATTTGATGCCCTACATTGTTTTTACATTGTTGACTATATTTCTCATGCTGTATTTCATATCCTCATGAGTATTTTGTGACTGCCAATTTGTACTTTGTAATCCCTTCACCTTTCTTACAAATCCCCCAACCTCCTTCTCATCTAGCAACCATCAGTTTGTTCTCTGTATTTATGAGTCTCTTTTGTTTTGTTTGTTTCTTTATTCTGTTCTTTAGATTCCACATATAAATGAGAATATATGGTATTTGTCTGCCTCAGTCTGATATATTTCAGCATAATATCCTCTAAGTCCATCTGTGATGTTGCTAATGGTCTTATGTGCTTTTATGGCATGTACCAAAGACTTAGTGGTTAATAGTTGCTTCATATGTGCCTTACAAGTAGTATAGAGCATAGGAATCCCACTACCTGAGTTCAGGCCCTTCTTCTGTCATTTCTTAGCTGGGTGTGTTCTCCTTGTATCTGGTTGCTCACATAGCAAATGAAAGTTGTAGTTTTACTTCAAAGGAATGTTGTGAAGCTTAAATGAGGTAATACATGTGAAATCGTAAGTACCGGTATAGTATAATAGTACCTGAAGTATAGCACGTACTCAAAAATGGTAGTCATTATTAATATATCTATTTCAATCACCTATGCATGAAGTTCTTTGAAATCTGGTTTCTCTAGCTATATTCCTCTCCAGTCCTCAAGCACGCTCTGTGTTCTAGCCAGTCTGACCCAAACATAATTTCCAGATACAACATTTTTTTTTGTAACTTTGCTATCTTTTTACATATTTTTCCACCTGGAATGGCAAAACTTTATCTCCAAATTCTCCATCACTTTCTTTTTTCTCTACAGGAGGAGTTGGCAAGTGTTTTTGCAAAGGGCCAGATAGTATACTCTTTTAGGCTTTGATATCCATATGGTACCCATAACAATTACCTACTGTTGCCATTGCATCAAAAAGGTGGCCAGAGATAATACTTAGAGGAATAATTGTGGCTGTGTACCAATAAAGTTATTTTATAAAGGTAAGTGTTAAGCTAGGGGAAGCTGGGGTGGCTCAGTGGGTTAAGCGCTCGCTTTGCATCCTCAGAGCCTCGGGATCGAATCCCGGCCCAGGCCTGTGCAGCCCCAGGTGTTGAACTGGAGTGTGCCCCCAGTTCAGTTCTTGCCGGGGCCTATGCAGGAGGCTCCCCGCCCAGTTCCTGTCCTGCACAGCCCCATGCCCACCTTTGGAGTGAAAATATATGGAAAACTAATGTCAACTATGGAGATGGCTCTGGTCCCTCCCCCTTCTCTCTGTCTCTCTCTGTCTGTCTGTCTCTCTCTGTCAAAAAACAATAAAAATAGGGGAAGCTGGGATGACTCAGTGGGTTAAGCGCTCACTTTGCAGCGCCAGGGACTGGGGATCAAATCCCGGCCCTGGCCCTTGCGGACCCATATGCTGAACTGGGGAGCTCCCCCAGTTCAGTTCTCTCTCTGTCTCTGTATCTCTCTCTCTGTCAAAAATAAATAAATATTTTTTAAAAAAACACCAATAAAAATAAATCTTTAAAAATAAAAAAGTGTTATGCTAGATTGGACCTGCAGGTGTGGTTTGCCAACCCCTTTTCTAGAAAGTTCGCTCAGAGATTCCAGTCTGAGGTGGGTGCCCTTCTAGGTGGGCCTTTACTTCATCATTTATCTACAGCCAAGCATTCTTTACACTCAGTAAAATAGGTGTTTCTTTCTCACAAGACTGAGGACTTTGAGAGAAGGGATTGCAACTTGTATTTTTTGAAATTTTTATTCCTTTTCAAGGGAAGAGAAGATTCACTAATGTTTCTTGAGTGAATGGATGTATTTCATTAACAGGATGCTGTGCACTACATTGTGATTCAATTACTCTTTAAAAAATCTGGCCTAAACTGATAAGATTAGTGGAAGTTCAAATTGAGGCCAAACCAGCATGGATCATAGTTGGGGAAAGTGTGGGCTCCCTGCCTCACAAATAACACAAAATAGGCACATACAAATTTATTTTTGTTGTTTTTTAATAAGTATTTTCTTTACAAAAGAGTACAAATTTCAAAGGCCATTGAAGTGAAACAATTCAATATAAACTCTTATTTTAATTCTTAGAAATGGAATGATTCAGTTAAATACAATTTTACATTTAGTGATGTGGGAAAAATAATTTGGAAAGGGAATGTTGATTAATTGTATGCTTTCAAAATACCTGCTAATAGTTTATTGAAGTAGAAGAAATACCACAGACTTTTGCTATATCTGTATGAGACTTAGGGCATCTCCCATATTACTAAGTAGGGAGGAAGTTGAAGATAGGGGTTAATAAAATTACCAAAGAAGAATTTATCCGGAGGAGATGGCAAACCTGATGATAAAAAATCAAATTCAAAACATCTCTTCTCCAGTTTCAGGATATTTTGTGTACCTCTTATTGTTGATTCCAACAGCAGCAAGATTTTATAGCATCTTTTTCACATTTTTGTTAAGTTGTCTTGACACAAAAATGAATCATATATCTAAAACAGCTTTGGATTTAAATTTATTTTGGCATATGTAAGAAGCAAAGTGCCAGGCTACAAAGGCTTGCTTGATGATTCTAATTTGTGATAAGCAATTGATGATAATTTGTTCGAGTGTTCATTTTTTTCTCCATTTCAACAATGCTGGCTGACAGTTGGCAGAAACAATTCTGATATGTAGAGCAGCCATTACTTTACTACCAGTAACCCATGAAAATGATCTGAGGGGCTAATATTAACTTTTGAAATTTTAATTTTTATCTCTGTGAAGGCTGTTCAACTGCATAAATTATTTATTAAAATAAAGCCACAGTATTTAATTGTGGTCAGATTTGAGTCTATATTTTATTTTGATGTAGCGTAGGAAATCTTAGTGAACATTTTCCTTTGACACGGCAAGCAGGTTCTTTGCTTTCCCTTTCATTATAGTTGTCACCACTTAAGTTTAATTGTTTAGTACCTCAGCTTCATAGCTCATCACCCATTCTCTAGTTACTTTCTTCTCTAACTACTCTGTGTGTGAAGGAGGGCCCCCAAGAACCTGGAATTATCTTCTAGAGGGCAGGCCTCTTGTATTATAGTACAGGCTCCCCCCATTAGGTAATTGTTCTAGAAATCCATCTGCAACACTGTACAAGCTGGTGGTGTGGTGAGAGGCTGTGTTTGGCTTCATTGAACTTTTCTTTTTTCTTTCTTTTTTTTGGAAACTCAATGCATTTTCCTATTTTATGATGGGTTGTTTCCATAAACAATGTTCAATATGACAATGCACCTGCCCACACCATGCTGAGTATTCAGCGGTTTTTGACCAAAACCAGAATGACTCCTATGCCCTCTCATCACCCTCCCTATCCATCTAGTCTCACCCTGAGCAATGCTTCATTGCTGTTGTTTCCCTGGATGAAAAATGTTCTCAAAAGAAAATGTTTGCCAATGTGGAAGAGGTAAAACAAAAAATGGCAGAAGCACTAAGAAGCATCAAAATCAACAAGCTCAAAAACTGTTTTGTTTTTTTTGTTGTTGTTGTTATTTTTTGACACACAGAGACAGAGAGAATGAGGAGGGCCCAGAGCAGTCTCCATAGTTGACAGCATTAGTTTTTCATATACCGGTAGTTTCACTCCACAGGTGGGCGTGGGGCTGCACAGGGCAGGAACTGGGCCAGGAAACTCCTGCATAGGCCCTGGCAAGAACTGAACTGGGGGCACACCAGTTCAGCATATGGGTCCACATGTGCCAGGCCCGGGATTTTTTTTTAATTTTTTTAAAGATTTATTTTATTGTTTTTGACAGAGAGAGAGAGAGAGAGAGAGAGAGAGAGAGAGAGAGAAATACAGAGACAGAGAGAAGGGGGAGGGCCCAGAACAGTCTCCATAGTTGCACATCATCAGTTTTTCCACATAGTTTCATTCCACAGGTGGGCATGGGGCTGCACAGGGCAGGAACTGGGCTGGGGTCTCGCCCCGGTGAGAACTGAACTGGGGGCACTCCCCAGTTCAGCATATGGGTCCACACGGGCCGGGGCTGGGATTCGCTCCTCGGTCCCTAGGGCTGCAAAGTGAGCGCTTAACCCACTGAGCCATCCCGGCTTCCCGCAGGCCCGGGATTTGATCCTCGGTCTCTGGGGCTGCAAAGCGAGTGCTTAACCCACTGAGCCATCCCAACTTCCCACAAAAACTGTTTTGAGCAGTGGGAAAAGCACCTCAGTAGGTGTATTGCATCAAATGGAGAGAACTTTGAAGGTGACTGAAGTATAAACAAGTAAGAATAAATGCACAATTTTTCATAAATATAGGGTTTTGTTTTGTTTTGCCATATATTAATGCTGCTTTCAGAGTATCATTTCTTGTTCCAGAATATCCAATGAACCCTTGCTATATACATAGTCAAGAGTAAACTCGGCTCAGCTTTTTAGACTTCCAAAATGTAGCTCCATCCTGTCTATCAGACCCTTATGTTGCTCTTTAACTGAACTTAAAACACTGTTTGGATCTTTCTTATTGACAATGATGTTTCAATGAACGTGAGAGTGCAGATATCTCTTGTTAAAGTCATAGAAGTAGAGAGTAGAATGGTAGTTGGCAGGGCCCACATTCGAGAAGAAGTTAGGACACAATGTCAAAGAAGAGGAATGAATTCTGAGGATCTAAAGTAGGGCATGGTGACAATAGTTATTGTACTATATTGTATATATGAAATTTGCTAAGGTGATCTAAAGTTAAATTGTTTCAATATATGAAGATACAGTGTAACTATGTAGCAGTGATAAATTATTTACCTTGACTGTAAGGGTCTTTTTACAATGTATGAGGTCTGATGATTAAGTTTACAAACTTGCCACCATGCACTTACATTGGCAGCACTGTAAAAAACAAATTGATAAGGTTTCATAAGCCTGGTATATCAGTGTCTCACAGCTATGTTCATGTCGACACGTGGCTGTGTCTTGATGAGTGGTGTTTATTATTGTGGGGTGTTTTTGTATGCAATCGCGAGAATGTTGGAACTTGAATTAGGCAGGGGTCTCCAAACTACGGCCCGTGAGGCCCTCTCCAGCCCGTGGAGACCTTTTTATCTGAATAAAATAATATTAAATAAATAATTACAAACAACATCTATGTTTTGATTCTTTTTTATTTGATCCTCGAGTGTGTAGTCAGCCCCCAAACTGCTGTTTGATAGTTAATGCAGCCCACGGGCTGAAAAGTTTGGAGACCCCCTGAATTAGAGCAACAAACAAACACTAAATTTCTTGTTAAACTTGGCAAGAGTGGAAGTGAAATCAGGGACATGTTAGTCCACATTTATGGGGTTATGCTATGAGTAAAATGGCTGTGTACAAATGGACTAAACATTTTTTCTGAGGGGAGAGAAAGTATCACTGATGAAGAGAGGTCACGGAGGCCAGTTAGGAGCAGAACTGATGAAAGCATTGCAAAAATTTGTCAAATTATGTGTCAAAATGATCAGCTGACTGTGAGAAGCATAGCACACCAAATCAACATCGATAGAGAAACAGGAAAATCTTAACTAAAAATCTTGGAATGAGAAAGGTGTGTACAAAAAATGTTTCCAAAAAGAGCTCACCAATGAACAAAAGCAAAGGAGAGTCAAAGTTTGCCAAGACTTTTTGGAGAGGCAAGATGATATTTTGAACCATGTTATCTGTGATGAAACATAGGAGTACCAATACTCTGACTCAAAGTGTCAAAGTGCACAATGGAAGTCAATCAATTCTCTACAACCCAAAAAGCCTCGGCAGTCCAAATTAAGAGTCAAAGCAATGTTGCTAACCTTTTTTGGTATCAGAGGAATTGTTGACTATTCAGAAGTGCTAAAAAGGCTGCCTGAGAAAGGGAGATGAAAACAACCTGAACTTTTTTCACCGACAACTCATGGCTTTTGTGTCACAACAATGCACCAGCTCACATGTCACTGTTTGTGAGGGAGTTTTTAGACAGTAAACAAGTAACTTTATTAGGACTGCCTCTCTACTTACCTGGTCTGACACCCTATTACTTTTTTCATTACCCAAAGATAAAGAAAATATTGAAAGGAAGACATTTTGATAACATTCATGACATGAAGGTAATACAATGATGGTTCTGATGGTTATTCCAGAAACAAAGTTCCAAAATTACTTTGAAGGTTGGACTAGGTGCTGGCATTGGTGTGTAGCTTCCCTAGGGGAGTACTTTGAAGGTGGCTATAATGATATTCAGCCATGAGGTATGTAGCACTTTTTCTAGGATGAGTTCACAAACTTAATTGCTATGTTTTATCTGTATCAATGTATGAGGTATGTCCCCACCCCCCAAAAAATACAGTCATAATGCCTCTATTTTTAATATTACATGGATGGATACTTTCCAGATAGCCCTCATATGATACAACTTGTACAAAAACATCAAGTTGCATACCTGAAATATATACAATTTTCATATGTCAAAGGTATTGCAATAGAGTTGTTTAAAAAAAAACACCACACTTTTGGGATTCTGGAATAGCTCAGCAGGTTGAGCACTTGCCTTGGAACCACGAGGTCGGGAGATCAAATCCTGGCCCTGGAACATGAAAACCCATATGCTGAATAGTGGCACAACTGGCAACTGCCGGGATGGCATGGTGGTAAAGGTTCTCACCTCCCATGTATAAGGCCCCCAGTTCTGTTTCCATCACCATTCGGCCCCACATCCCCTCGTGTGGAATGAAACCATGTCACAGCTACTAATGTACAACTACAGAGACTACTCTGGTCCCTCCTCCCTTCTTTCTCGCTCTCACCTTCTCTCAAACAATAACAAAATAGTAAATAAATAAACAAAACAAAACACTTTTCTTAAAAGATGAAATGTATTTACTACCACTTGGGCCTGTCAAAGTGTGTCCCCCATCTGCATGCCCTGGGTAATCTCTGTGCCCCTCTGGTTCCCTGAATCCTCTGACTAGTCCAGCTTACCCTTATCAGATCCTTTTCTCATCTTCTTCCCACTCCATGCCCATTTGTTCCAGTCAAATGGAACTCAAACTTCTTTGAAAGTAGAGGGTACTGGCTACATCATCAATTCTTTTTTTTTTAAAGAGTGTTTTTTTTTTTTTTTATAAATTTATTTACTTATTTATTTTTGACACAGAGAGAGAGAGAGAGAGATACAGAGACAGAGAGAGAACTGAACTGGGGGAGCTCCCAGTTCAGCATATGGTTCCGCACGGGCCGGCGCTGGGATTCGATCTCCGGTCCCTGACGCTGCAAAGTGAGCACTTAACCCACTGAGCCATCACGGCTTCCCCCATCATCAATTCTTAATATGTGTTGGTTTTTATTAATGAAAATAAGAAACACTTTCTTTGAATGTATTTTTATAAATATGTTGGGTTTTTTTTGTCATTAGAATCTCTGGAAAATAAAATATAGAGTAAAATTAATATAGTCTCTTAGTTATCTAAATATGTCTCATTTTATAGATTTTCTTGCAGCCTTTTATTTGAATATACAAGGGCTGTCCAGAAAGTATCCATGAAGCAGGGAGTTTGTCTGTTTTCTTCCACTCTGTTCCTAGTGCTTTGAAAATTCTCTGATGTACGCTGGGTGTCAACAAGGACAGTTCACTGTGCTGATTTCCACATTCAGTTGTCTTCTTACTCATAATGGTTAATGGCTTCATTATGTACCACATCACAATTATACTATGTTATTTTAAACATTCTTCTATTTTTGTGCATTTAGGTTTTTACCATATTTTCCATATAAAGTTGTACTATGAAGTATCTTGAACACAAATATTTTTGTACATATTTGATTTTTTAAAAGACAAATATTAGAATTATTGAGGCAGAGAGTATGAGCAAAATATTTTTATTTAAAAGCAAATTATGGATATTTTAGTGCCCTTAATAAATCTTACTTATTTTAAGATATATTCTTTCTGTTTAATGGATAAAAAAAATAACTTTAAAGTTTGCTTTACTCTTACTATTCATGAAACTGAATATTTTCTAACATTTATGGATAGCTACACCTACAATCGTCATCCATCATCATCATCATCATCATCAATATCATGTTCATAATTTATGGCCTTTATTTTAAGGGGGATGTTTCTTCCATATATCACTCTACATTTGTATGATGACTTACTGGTATAGATTCAAAGTACATGCAGCACCTTATTCATCTGTCTGCACTTGATCTTGTTCCCAGAAGAATTTGGCTCAACGTGGTCAAAACCTCTGGAGTTTCTCAGGTAAAATTTGAAACTGGACCCTACGCACAGAGGTGAAGGAAAGACTGGAGAACAAGGCAGACCATTCCACATTGGTAGGTGGTAGTTTTAATGAGCAAGGGAATTTACTTACGAGATTTGTCTTGGGTGACTGTAAGACGAGTAGATCGCTGCACCCATTGGCCACAATCTTTTGTTTTCTTCTTTTTTTGTGTTCAAATTTTGTTTTTAATTTTTATTATTTTTTAACATTGCTAAAATTACTGGGGTGATATTGATTGGTAAAAAGTAGGTAGGTTCCACGTGTATAGTTCTACATTACATTGTCTATGTGTTGCATCGATTGCTCACCACCCGTAGTCAGTTCTCTTTCCATCACCATATATTTGATGCCTTCTTCCTACTCCTCCACCCTCCTCCTTGCTTACCCTCAGGTAACCACTAAAGTATTGACTGTGTCTATGAGTCTTTGTTTCTTTGTTACTTCAGTTTTATATTCCACATATAAGTGAAGTCTTACAGAATCTTAAGAGTTTATATAGAGGACTTAGTTTGGTTCAATGTATTTAGCTCAGATGACCTAAAGTGAACCACGGGTCCTCAAACTACGGCCCACGGGCCACATGTGGCCCGCCTAAAACATTTATCCATCCTGCTGGGTGTTTTTGCCAACGCTACCTGTCCTGCTTAGCAGCCGACTCATCCCGGGCCCGCAGTATGCATGTGTGGACATGCTGAGGGACAGTGAACTGGTCCCCTGTTTAAAAAGTTTGAGGATGCCTGAAACAATATCTTACTCTATCAAAGCTATGTCTTTGAAACAGCTGCTAACATGGAAGCAGTAGGTGGAATGTATATTCCAAGGATAGGGGAGGAGATGAGGAACCTCTTAGTGCCTATGTCCAGCTTTCAGATCACTAGTGGTCATGTCCTCTTGATGACCTCCTTCAACATAACTCATTCTGATATGTTAGATAACCTTAGTGAGTACAGGCATCATAATTGAGTATATGCTATCTCTGGAAAAGCTGCATACTAGTACATTTTCCAGTGTTCTTATTGCTGCTCAATGTATGCTCTTAGTGCCAATGTTCTTACTAGCAAAGTAAATAAATATTTGCACTTTATGTATATGTATATGCCTGTTAGTTAAACCACCTGATAAATAAAGAATCAAACCGATGTGTATGGAACATTATCATTTTATTTAGAAATAAGTTCCCAGGTTTTTGAATATTTGTTAAAGTTATTTGTATAAATTAATAATGAGTGCTTATCCATGGTCTAAACTACAGGTCAAGTATATAACGAATGATCTAGTATCATGTAATGAACAGTATCATATAGTATTAATTTCTTAGGGATTACCACTACTAACAGCATGAAAATTAATAATACATACACATCCCTAATAACTATTGAGTACTAGATATATCTGTCCCACAATTTTGCAGTTATGCCAAAGCCAACATTTCTGGCTTTATTATCATTAATTCTGCTACCTCAGCCACTCTGAATATATCTTCTGCCTGTATGCTCTATTTTAGTGGGCTACCACTTTTTTTTTTGCATTTCTTCAACCAATTAAGAAATATCAGGGTCATCCTTAGTTCCATTCTTTACCTTGTAATTTCCAAATCCAGTCAACCACCATTTCTTGTTGGTTCTACACCTACATATTCTAAGAATCACACAAAAATAACAAACTTTGTATGCCAGTGTAGCGGCTGATATGTGTTTATTGTAGATAATAGCTAGTCATTTAATCTGAATGCATGTCATATAGTCTTGTATGGCTCAGATTGGCAGGGTTTGTGGTGAGTTGGATAGTATCTGTGTGCGAGTACAAACTTTGTGTTTTCAGAAATTCGAGTATTTTAAGAAGAGCTGGAATCTGAATCTTTGTGTCAGCTCTTGATTTTTAAATGTAAGTCTCTAATTCTATTAAAGCATATGCTAGGCTAATTAATAAATTCTGTACATCCAATTTATCCTGTAGGTTGCCAGTTTTAGATCAGTGAATAGAGATCATATTGGGTACTATATTCCATGTATGTTCAAATTTTCTTCTTTTCTTAGCTATTGTTTTATTTCGTTTTTTTTGGAAGAATTGGTTTTATGAATTGATATTTTGAGACTACTGAAGAGACAAATGTGAAGGTAGTATTCTACCTCTTCATATTCTAGAACCATTCTCTGGGTTTTTAAGAATACTTCTGCAGTCCAAATATAGGGCTCTCCATGTGCTGCTCACATTTTTAGATGTTTTCTATGACTTTTCTTTCATCAAGAGGAAGCTTAGGTTTTATTCACAAAATGGAATGAAGTGTAAGTATTTCTCAGTGATTTATCTCATGAAAGTCAACATTTTATATTTTTTGGTTACATTTTGCCAACAGGAATAGACTTCGAAGTCTATTACAATAAGCTACCTTTTCTCTTTATTATTTGAATGCTCTTTATTATATTAACTGAAGAATCAATGGCCTTTAGTACTGTTGATTCTTCTTAAATGACAATAGAAATAATAAAATAAAATAAAATTATTTTTTATCTTAGAATTTTGAAAGCTAGCTCCTGAAGAGTTTTAATACTGACCTGGGAATCTACTTAGAATAAATTATTTCTAATATTGTGTTTACTGTATAGCATTTGGTGACTGATATAGATTGATACATTTTAGGTACATGATGCCAAGAGGTTATTTTTTTGGTTGTTTTTGTTGCTGTTGTTTTTCTTTCTGGCATTGTCAGAAAGCCCTAAGACTGCTAAAGGCTGGAAAAATCATAACTGAAATTTCAGTGATATCTATGGGAGCATCAAGGAATAGAAGGCTACTGACTGTCAGTTTCTATGACAACAATGGAATTTTCAGGCTAGAAAGATGTGTTAGTTACACCATCAAATTTTCCAGAGATTGGTCTCCATGACAACAGCAATATGAATGGGGAAATGTATATTCATGAGATTTTGTTTTAAAAGCTTATTGGGCTATTGTAGAAGACAGCCCTTGCCTAATCAATATTTTTTTCTATTCTTTGTTTTGATACACAGTCAGAATAAGGGATTCCATTTGTTCCAATATTTTTGATAAAGTAACATTCTTAAATATTTGTATTGAAAAAAGAGTTATTGACTTACAAACAACTCCTCTGGCAACATTCCTGAAATAACTCAAAGGATATAGATGCTTCCAATGTATTTATTTTAAATTTAAACATTTATTTCAGGCAGTAGTGCCTTCAAATGTGAAAGTAACTACAGAGTTATTTAAACTTTCTAATGTTTCTGAACATAAACCAACCACCAGAATACATAATGTGTTAAAGCTTTACTCCTGTTGCATCAGAAAGATGATTTATTATAGCAGTCATAAAATAGACGAATGCTCAAAACAAATCACTACTGAAATTCTTTCTGCGTTTTGATTTGTAACAGCTTTTGGTATTTTTCTTTATTGCTGTGTTTTGAAACTCTCTAATTTAACATAAGTATTAGGGAAATGGACCATGCCTTAATGTGTGGTATGCACAGTTAAGGACGCAGATATATACAAAGCATTAGTGAATGATTGACTCAAACACGGAAATAAATGCTGGCCTAATGCCTGAGGTTTAAAACACTTTGTGAATACATTTTATTTTTATTTCATGGGCAGTGCTTGTGTAATTATTTTTTGAGACCCCCTTGGTAAGATTGATTTGTTTGTGCCAGTGAGGAATTGTAACATTTATAAAACTGTACACAGGGTTAGGGAAAAGAGAAAAATGGATAGTATCCTCAGGGCTGCTGCTAGCCAGAGTGGTTAGGCTTCATAAGACAAAGGAAAGGAAGGAGTTCCAGAATCTGGAGGGAGCAGCTATGGGAGAGAGACACCTGACCAAATCCTCTGCCTTTTGTAAAGGCCTACAGATAATTGACCTGGAGCAACTGAACAGAACAAGAGCTGAAAGAGTAGATATCCACCACTCTCCCCATTGTCTCCTCCAGCTCACTCTCCTGCTGGTGTCTCCCATTGACTGAACCCAACAGTAGACAGAGGACGAAGAATGAAATAGCAAAGTCATTGAGCCCTAAAGGTCAATTTTCCGTGGCACAGAAGAGGGAAAAGAAGAGTGGGAAAGGGTCCGAAGGGTCAAACACAAGATGTCCAACACCAACAGAAATGACACATACTTGAAAATGTCAAAAATAAAAATATTTTATTTTAAAATATCATACACATATACATGTACGTTAGTTTGGGTTAATAGTGATGTAAATATTTATGTAAAATGTCAGAGAAAATAATATTTTTATACTCTACCAAAACAAGAAAGCAGAATTGAATATTAATGTGGATTATTGCCTGAAGGGTTTTTTTTTTTATTAAGTTCCACTAAATCACTATTGATAATCATCTTTTTAAGATTTATTTTATTGTTTTTGACAGAAACAGAGAGACAGAGACAGTGAGAAGGGGGAGGGCCCAGAGCTGTCTCCATAGTTGTGCGTCATCAGTTTTTCAACATGGTTTTGTTCCACACAGGTGGGTGGGGGCTGCACAGGGTGGGGACCGAACTGGAGGCTTCCTGCATGGGAGGCACACCCGCTCGAGCTGGGAATCAAACGGGGGGGGGGGGCAAGAACTGAACTGTGGGCCTCCCACATGGGAAACACACTTCAGTTTAGCGTATGGGTCCTCATGGGACAGGGCTGAGATTCAGTCCTCGGTCCACAGGGCTGCAAAGCGAGCGCTTAACCCAGTGAGCCACCCTGGCTTTACTTCTTATTGATAATCATTTGTCCACAATTTCAAATCCTTAATT
Organism: Craseonycteris thonglongyai; assembly: GCA_004027555.1. Lineage (NCBI taxonomy): Eukaryota > Metazoa > Chordata > Mammalia > Chiroptera > Craseonycteridae > Craseonycteris > Craseonycteris thonglongyai. The sequence goes on from PVKE010007825.1 coordinate 47,784, forward strand.
GTGTTAAATTGCATTCTTATATCTATTTATCCAGTATCTATCTACAGTATATAATACTGGGGGGAGGAGGGGGGTTATACAAAGTAAACTAAATAATTATGTTTCAAAAAATTAATATCACAGATCCAAAAATGATGATCAGAAACTTTTTCTTTTAATCTGTTATTTCTATTTTTTTTTGCTTTTTTTATTGTTAAATTTAATGGGGTGACATTGGTTGGTAACAATTAGGTAGTTTCCAGATGTACAAGTCCACATCACATCACCCATGCATCGCATTATGTGCCCACCACCCAGAATCAGCTCCCCCTCCACCACCACACATCTGGTGTCCACTCCCACCTCCCCCTACAACTCTCCCTCCCCCCTTCTACCCCCTCTCCAGGTAACCACCATACTATTGAGTGTCCATAATGCTGGTGCCCTCTCCCACCTCCCCTCCCACTCTCCCTCCCCCCTCCTCCCCTTCACTCAGTCAGTCATCCAGCTATTGAGTGTGTCCATAGGTCTCAGCTTCTGCACTGCAAAGGAAACCATCAACAAAGCAAAGTGAGACACTTTTAATGTTTGCTCTCTGCCTTCGGACAAGATATTTTATCAAATATCTTAGTGAGCGGTTGGTTATTAATGAATATGCTCATTTCTGAGTAAAGCAGAAAAAGATAGTATATAACATTGTTCTGTTCTTTAAGGAGCTAATCATTTGCGAAAGAAGAATCTATATTCAAGAAACTAAAGGACGTTAAAAGCAATATGTGTTGAACTGCAAACATGACTTGTAAAAGTCCTCTGTTTTAATTTTTTTAGAAGAAAAAAATTATAAACAAGAGTTAAGAAACCACTTGTTTGGGGGTTTATCTGGTACTTTTTCTGCTCCTACACATAGTAAGCATTCTTTTATTTATTTATCACATAGCCTTATGTGTGTGGACCTGGTTTGGTTGTTTTTTTTTCTCTGATTATTTAAAGTCAATTGCAAGTATCACTGCACTTACAGTCAAATCTTGGTTTTATCAGTTTCTAGTAGTGTGATTTTTATTTTACATATTAGTTCCTCATTGACTCACTATTCTTATCTGTAAACCATTAAATTAGAATAAAATAATGACTGGAAAGGTTTTTCTCACACAGTTTGCACCCAGTAAATCCTATGAATGAAGTGGATCCTGTTCTACTTTTCAGTTAGACAGCCAGTTTGGCTCTTATGGGGAGTAAGAAAATTAAAAAAAAAATTTTTTTTTAATTTATTCGGATGATATTGGTTTACACTTGATCTTAGCCAAAAGGCAGAGAAGCGATTATATTGGTTTAATAAATTAAAATTCTCATTGACTTTTCTAGTCATGACTCATTTCCTCCTCTTTTTTTTTAAAAAGATTTATTTTTATTGTTTTTGACACAGAGAGAGACAGAGACAGAGACAGAGACAGAGCGAAGGGGGAGGGCCCAGAACAGTCTCTATAGTTGTACATCATTGGTTTTTCCACATAGTTTTGTTCCACAGGTGGGCGTGGGGCTGCACAGGGCAGGAACTGGGCCAGGGTCTCATCTTATCCTGGTGAGAACTGAACTGGGGGCACTCCTCAGTTCAACATATGGGTCCACACGGCCAGGGCCAGGATTTGATCCTCCATCCCCGGGGCTTCAAAGTGAGTGCTTAACCCACTGAGCCATCCCAGCTTTCCTCATTTCCTC
>PVKE010007826.1:0-5000 GCA_004027555.1 Craseonycteris thonglongyai
CCGGCAAGTGTCCTTCATGGCTGTACGTCCCCTCTCCTCACCCCCTGAAGGACGATGGCCGGCAAGTGTCCTTCATGGCTGTACGTCCCCTCTCCTCGCCCCCTGAGCAACAACGGCCAGGGGACACCGGTTCCGGGAGCGTCACTCCATAACAATAATGCGAAAGGCTCACGGTGTTGAGACACCGGCTGTCCACAGGCACTAGAGAGCCTCAGAGGCCACCTTCCCGTCCCACACCTGTGGGTGCTACGCAGAGACGCTGAGCGTGGATGAGCAGAGTGAACAATAAGCAATGGCCGCTCAGGGTTCTCAGCATCCCTAACTGGTCATCTCTGCGCCACGGGGCTCGGAAGGGAAAGCTTCGCAAAACAGTTTAAAGGTCTGATAGATAATAAAGACTAGACAATCAGAAATAATATACCTACATGTACCTGTTAGCAAAGCTAGTAAAAAGAATGAATGTAGAATGTACCTAATAAGGTGACCAGACGTCCCGCTTTTTAACAATTTGTCCCGCGTCCTGCGGCGTTTTTAAAAAGTCCCGATTTTTGGAAAGAATGCACGACAAGCTAGGGAATGGCGGGAGATAGACCAAATTTTTAATCAAGACCCCCCCCCTGCCCCCCCAGTCAATGGTGTCCCGCTTTACCAATGTTAAAATCTGGTCACCTTAACTAATCATCAAACATAACCACCATCTTCAATAGAAGTACATAATAGTACTAGAAAATACATTACTACATGAGTACATGTAGTAACTCATACATTAATATATAAAGGGTGTCCCAAAATTCATGCAAGAAGTAATTTTGATAGAAAACACAGGTTTATAATTAAAAATTATAAATTTTCATTGCTCAACAATGAAAATGCATTGTTCTTTCGTGTAGTGCCCCCATTTTTAATAACCCTGAACTGTCAGCTGTCACGCTGTCTTTTTTTTTTCCATTGGCAACACTTCACCGCACAAATGACGCAAAATTCAAATCTTGCGTGAATTTTGGGACACTCTTTTATATATGTGTGTGTGTGTGTGTGTGTGTATAAAATCTTTCCAGAAAATCACTACATAAATAGCTCCTCTCAAAGAAGGGATCATAGCCTAGTATTCCAGGTTCTTCTATAAACATTTCCTTACTTCAAGCTAACTAAATTTATACCAGGAAGTCCAGAAACCTCAAGCTTATTCCAAAGATATTCATTAAACTGAAAAAAAAATTTTTTTTTGCTTAAAAGTTTACCATTTCCTTTCTCTTCAAGAGCCTGAGAATTAAAGAGTCAAAAAAGAAAAGCGAACAGGAGTGAAAAAAAGAAATGGAAGAGGAAGAGTCAGCAAAGAAACTACGGGGTAAGAAAAAGCTAGGAAGAAAGTCCCAGAGAAAGAGAGGAAGGATGGGGAAAGAGTGAAGAAGTACGGCAAGAGAGGTATGCATGAAAAACGTGCGTAGAAGCCTGAGGTGTGTGTCACGTCCCACGGCAGTCAAGCTGTTTGAAGGCATGGCTTGTAGAACTAACCAGCAAGTAATCAAGCTTGTCAATTTGCCAAGTTTGTAAACTTTGAAAAAGCAACCACGTTCTTTCCTATAAAAAACAGCTCACTTTTACTGCAAATACAAACAAGTATTTATATACGTTCTGCTTTAAAACAAATTCTTGTGAAAACGTGTCTTAGAAGACAGAAGGAAGTTGAACAGACATGGCTCATACTTTATTTTACTAGTCATTTTTAATGCAATGCAAACTTTTCAAGTTTGACACTATGTCATAAAGAAAAAAAGTAATAAGAAAGAGGAAGATAGAAGAAGAAAAAAAAGAAATTCAGATGGATTCATTCCTTCCTCAAGAAAAAAAAATCATATTTAATACTAAGAAAGAGGTGTGTCTTTTCTATCCCATGTTGATATCTGGAAACATGGAGGAACTAAATCTAATTTTGTAAAAGAAAGAAGAAGAATTACATTATAACAGAAAGGAACTCAAAAGTGATTTTTGAAAATATTTCTGGATTTTTAAAGAACACACTGCCAAGCCTCTGGGCTACTATATTTGAATTTATCATCATCAAAGGCAGTCTGAAACATTGCTGTAAAATTAAACTGTTTGACTGTTTAAACACTTAATGGCCAGTTTACTTAATTGCTTGTTCTCTGATAAACAGATAGAATGGTTACAACAAACAGTTTGAGGGAAAAAATTATCTATTGGCAAAAATGCCTTTTCTTCCAATAATCATTTACCCAATACTCTCTCCAAATAACAAGGTTCAAAATGAAATGACAAGGCAGAGAAAGACAGAGATGTTGAACTTTGTAACTGCTGCCAATCTGGGTCAATAGGTAGGTAGGTAGGTAGATATTACACATATGTAGATAGCTATATGCATATATATATATGCATATATGTATATATATACACACACATACATACATACACACATACACACATGTAGACATATACCTTCTAATAAGTCTGTTACATGATGAGAAACTTGTCACACTTATCTCACCTAACAGACGTTTGTCACTTTTTAGCATATGGAATGTTTCCACTTCATTATCTCTGTATGTACAAGTGAGAGTATTTTGTGTGTAACTGATGACGAACATACTTTATAAGAAAAGTTTTATGAATGAAGGCACACAGTAATACACTGTGAGTTTGCAGTCAGATTTCAGCTCCCATGAACTCCATCATCCTATAACTTGTTGCTGTTGTGACCGATTTGGTATACAGGCAACTGTAAGCAAGTTTTCTACCTTCGCATCCTTCAGAGTTAATTTTCCCTTTCGCTGTGGTTGGATGAACTTTTCTTCTTTTTTTTTTTCATCTTAAAATGGTTTGTAGTTCCCTTATGTTGAAAAGTTTATGACACAAAAATAACCACATGACTGTCATCCTAACATCGTAGGAATCACACATGGGTGATGGTCTACACATTTGATGCGGAATCTGATCTCCCATCTAGGAAATCATCATCCAACACTGACAATACACAGACACAAAGATACACAGAAAGATAAGCCAACTAACACATCTAAGTGAACATCCTAGTTCAGTCTGATAGGCACAGAAACACAAATTAAATCAATGATTATATGTAGGAAGGCACACCGGTGCATTTTGAGAGATTTCTAATGTTACAAAGAAGCCAGTATCATGTCTGAATCCACATATATAAGCTCTTCCAAAATGAAACATTTGGGGCTACCAAAAATTTAAATTATTTTAACAATAAAAAATGAGCTTTTCTTATAACGTATGTCAGTTACAGGAGAGATGTAAGATTGCTCCGCTTGCCTTGTTCAGAAATTCATAATTTCCAAAATGCAGAATTTCTCCATCTTTTAGTGATTCTAGGGACATGACTCCTTTATTCCTCCTTTATCCTTTCTCTTACTGCCCCACTGCATTTCTTTGCTACTACGAGCTACATTGGGCATTCACCAAAAATGATGAACAGAGATGAACTGAGTACATAAATTTTGTTTTTTTGGAGATTATGCTACCCTATCAATTTTTAAACAGGCAAAACCAGCATCAGATGTTAAGTTCTGTGGATAACTTTATTTAAAAAAAAAAACAAAAAAAAAACCATACACACACACACATACACCTTAGCAAGGTAGAGATCAAGCTCAAGGAAATACTTTCCACTAGATATATCATTTTATTCACGCAAATGTCTGAATGAGGGACCACAATTTAGAAGTGTGAGAAAGGAGATGCGGGAGAACTTTCGTAAGACACTTGCTGGTGAGAAGTGAAAAAGGTCTGGTTGAGCCTAAGAGAATGGGATCTAGGATGCAGCTACCAAATGACATCAGAAGAAACAGGTGGAGTTAAACGGATGCCCGAGGGAAAACTAGTTTCTCAGATAAAATCTTCAGAAGTGAAGGAAGAAAAGACAGCCAACTTGGGTTGGTATTTCCCACCCCCACCCCCCGCTCCCTCTCTCAGCATTTTGCTGACAGGTCTACGTTAAAAGTCCTTATAGTAACGCCTCAGATAAGGGTTTCATTTACCCTCTTTACTTTCTCATTAGAAGAATTCAACAAACTTGATATGGTTCTCTATGTGCTGAGAAGAACTGGGTATAGGGACATAGAGTCAGGTTTATACATTCTGAAATGAGAGAGGAAAAATCCTGAAACTTGAGATGAGTCAAAACCATGGCAGTCAAAAGCATTTAGACCTTGGCTTCGAATATGGAGGTGATTTTAGATGTTAAGAAATGCATTCTGTATTTAAGTTAAACTTCTAAGTGTACCTCACGGGAAGGGTCAAAAAGATCCAAAGATCCTGCTCCTCCTCATGTGAATCGAAATGGTTCTGGTGAGTTAGGAAAATGGACGACCACTTTTATCTATCATAACACAGCATCTTTATAAATCCAGTTCAGCTAGAGCATTTCTGAAGGTGTTGGGTTTGCATATTAAGCACGTCACCTTAATGAAACATCCCAGTTATGTGTGGGTGATTGGAAAGGTTTCGGCATACTGTCAATCCAATTTTTTCTTCACTAAATGTGAATTGGAGAGAAAAAAAAAGAAGTCACAACCTGTAGATGCAATTTACGCTGAAAGGTGTAACACATCCCCCTTAACAGGGTTGGCCAACTACTGACTCATGGATCCCTTTACTCTGTCCTTAAAATTTAAAGACAAAGAAAGTTCTGATCTCCAGGCCCTAGTACAAAATGAGTGAATGAATGAATGGATGGATGGATGGATGGATGGATGGATGGATGGATGGATGGATGGATGGATGAATGGATGTAATGATGTTAGGCTTCACTGCTGCTTAACAAATGAAAAACTTATTTTCATGTTACAGTATCTGCTTCCTTTTTAGCAGATGACTGATAAGAAATATGTGATTGTGCACTCTTGGATAAATTTTTCTTTTTCTTCTGTTCACTTCTTTTCTCTCTACCCTATCTATATCTATGGTTTATTTGAACATGAGGAACTATTATACTGCTTTGCCATCCTGGGCCCAAA
>PVKE010007826.1:7500-49482 GCA_004027555.1 Craseonycteris thonglongyai
CCGATGACTGAGCAATTGCTTTGTGTGAATGCTCACATCAAAGACCTATGCATGTCGCTGGGTTGTGGGTTATGAAACATTCAATGTCGGAATAAACAGCAGAACCTGGGTATGTTGGTGAAAGAACCATAAATAGTGTCAACTGCACTTTTTGCCTCATATTACAAACAAATTGCATGTCTACCCACAGGATTAGAAAAAAAAAGATTCTTAAATTACCTGCCCATAAAAGATTCTTTACAGGTGTCCAAAAGATATTACTCATTGATTTTTAAGATAAATGAAAAATATACAGTCATCTCTAAAACGCGCAAACAAATCAAATCCTACAACAGTTGGAACTTAAAGAAACAGCGCAAGAGTTTCATACCCGAAAACCGACACCCAAACTTTCAGTACATTATACAAAAGAGACAACTGTTTAGAATGTAGCTAATGTAATGAGAACAATCATTTAATGAGAAAGCATTTCGTGAGAGTGATCAAAGTGAAACCTCAAAAAGATCCATGAAAATACATTAAAGAGTTAAAGCAAACCCTCACATTTCAAACTCATCTTTTTAAATTGTAGGTGGTAGGGCTGTGTCCAGAATTCATGCTCAAAACAATCTAGCCACTTGGTTAATAAAACATAGCCGTATTTCATTCACATCCCAAACATTTCCCTCTGACTTTTATTTAAGACATATGAAAGTTCAGGTAGATATCAAATCCAATTATTATAAAATAACTTTTTTTTTTAATGAAAGCAAAGGAATTTCATCCATGAACAGCTTAAACTTGCCAAACTCTGTAGCATTTAGGTTGGATTCTAAAATTACTGAGTTCTATTTATATCTTATACCTCTATTTAATTTCACATTACGAGATATCACACCCTAGTACCATATGGTGGGGAGAGGGCTATTTTCTCCAGAGTTGTACCTATTTTGTTTAATAACTGACTTCTCATAAGATGATAAAGCTGTGTCTGAGATATAGTGCAGCTTATTCTGTCTCAATAGCCTTCCACGATTACTTTTTACCAACTGGCCTCATTGGAAGGTTTCTGGTGTCACAGGTAATGTCAAGTCCGTTAGGTCAGCCTCTCCATAGTGTGCCATGCAGTAAATTATAAATGCTCAAGTGGGTCCGTGAATTACAGTTCATCACTTGGAAAGGTTTCCCACTACAAGACCCCAGATACCAGATCGGGCAGTTAGGGTCCAATGAACACCTTGGTCGGAATCATCAGATCACTCGCATCGGGCTTGTACAATTGGCTTATTGCTTCCGTGCATCTTCTGTCTACAGGTAAATTTGTGGCTTAGCGACGGAGCTTAGCATCGGTATTTCACTTGTCATTTGGTTATATTTCAAGTTCTGCAGTGCTGCGATGCAGTCCTCTTATGTCCGCAATTTTAGGTCACGTGTCCTGTAGGTACTACAGCTTGAGAAGTGGTTTGTTTTGGTAGCTCTGTTTGGAGCTCTTATCATGTCATTACGGGCCCAGGCAGGGGGGAAAAAAACTGCTAGCAATTTTTACTAAGCACATATTATTGGGTGTATCAGAGACCGTTTTCCCCAACACGATCACTATGACTCTTGCATAACAACCCTCCACACTGTAAATGACATGCAATGACATTTACATGTGTACTGTCATACATACTATTTCCTACTACCCTGAACATAATACTATGACTGAGTGCAACAAAAATTCTGATTTGGTGAGATTTTTATAGCCATGGTCAGTTATTTAGAAGAGGTCCTTTAGGGAAAGACTAATGAGGAGAGAATATTATTCTCATCATTGATAGTTTTGGCCAGTACTTTGATCGCTGGGTTAGTCACAGTTTCAAACATTATAGCTAAATGAATAGATACATGGAAAGAATAATCTGACCCAAAGGATGATACAGTTTCTTTAAATAAAAAAAAAAAGATATACAAATTCCTCCACTGCAATTTTAAAACCACAATGGCCTCATAAATGTTCCTAAATAAAAGAGTCTAATAACATTTCCTGAAATAGCATTGTATCCAATTCTCAGTGAAGCTTATTTGTTATAAATGACTGTTTCTTTATTCTCTTTTATATTATACTTAATGCAAATTTAAGTTCCTAGATCCAGAACGCTTGTTTCCAATTCAATGCAAACTGCCACAGTAACATGGAAACATAGTTACACAAATCCTCCTTAGCAGATGTATTGGAAATGATTACTCTTTATAGTTGAAGTTGAAGTGCCAATTCTGGGCCTCCTGATATGCCCCAAGTTGGGTTTTACAAGGGCAGCTATGTAGTAATTAGTAAAGGTAATGCAAATAGTATTCACAGTTTCTTTTCACAAGTAGTCATTTTTATTTTTATATATACTATACACAATCATCCACACTAGAGGGTCAATCAGATAATGCAAATAATAAAAGTGTCTTCTTATGAATGATTAAAAAAAAAAAAAAGAACAGTACTAATGAAGATGTAGGTAGCAACCAAAAGACTGGTCACACTGTGAGACTTTGAAACCAAAAAAATTCAAATTGAATATTAGGTCTCTCAGTGGTCCGCCTTGTCAGTTTGGCTAAGCTACTTAATTTCTCTGAAACACTTGTTTTGGCAGTAATATAGAGGTATAAACAACACAAAACAAACACACCATCCCTTTCACTGGGTCATTCTGAAAATTAAGTGTGGTAAGGCATGTTAATACATAACACACAGTAACCACTCAAATTATCTTCATACCCTCTTTACCCAAATGAACTTCTTCAAAAGACTTAATTATACATAATAATTTGCCCCAGTTAATATAACTGTTATGCCCAGAGAGGCTATCATACCTGTAGCCTCTACTCAAACTGAACCTCTAAAAACGTTAAAAAGTTTGGGGATCTTATAAGCCCTACTGAATCCTGAGGGGTTTAGATCATACAGCAAAAAAATAAAGCCAAGGGACACACAGTATCAGTTAATAGTGTTCTATGAGTGCATTTATTCCAAAGGAATATTCTGGGACAAAGTATATCCTGAGCTAAAAAAATTGATTTTGTTTGTCGTGATGCAAGTCAACTTTGTCTGAGAAAGAGGATCCTTGTCAAAACCCAGCCCAGCCCCACTGCTGCTTTAGAACAGTACGAGCTATATCTTGCAGCAAGCTGTCCTAGCACCTAGTATTTCATCTCTCAATGTTTGGGTTCTAACCATTCGTTGCTTTTCCAGAGAAGGTAATGCTTAAGTTGAGTTTTTTAGTGAATGATCAAAAATTAAGAATGCTGACTGAGGGGATACTGGGATGGCTCAGCAGGTTTAGTGCTTGCTTTGCAGCCCCAAGGACCGAGGATCAAATCCCGGTCCCTACCCTTGCTGACCCATGTGCTGAACTGGGGTGCGCTTCCAATGTGGGAGGCCCCTGGCCCCGTCTCGCCCTGCGTGGCCCCTGCCCACCTGTATAGAACAAAACCATGTTGAAAATAGATGACGTAAAACTATGGAGATGGCTCTGGGCCCTCCCCTTTCTCTCTGTCTCTGTCAAAAACAATACACCTTTAAAAAACAGGATTTAAGAAAAATGACATGACTAGATCTGAATTTGCAGAATATCCCTGACAACGATGCTAGTTAGGAGGTGGTTGTGGACATTTTCTTGAGTGTAAAAGAGGAGTTGAAAGATGTGAAGGAATCAGAGCATATGGGATATGATTGATTATATGTAGAAATTATGAAAGAAAAAGAGGAATATAGATGACTCTGGGGTATCTGAGCAGATGGTCTCATTTATTAAGGTAAAGAAAACAGAAAGAGGATTAGGTTTGAGTGTAAAGATACTCAGTTCAATGCTAGGCATGCAGAGGTTAGGGTCCTGTGACATCACCAAGTAGGAATGCCCACCAGCCTGTCACATGTGGTTAGTGAATGTGGCATAATGGATTCAGATTTAGATTCAGGAGTCACTAACATCTCAGTGGTAATAGTGTCGATGAAGTTACTCATGCATGCATGTGAAGTGGGTAGAATGAAAGCAGAGGGTTGAGCACAGAATTCTGGGTAGTTAATTTCCTAAACAAACGTATTGAACACCCATAATGTGAAAGTCACTTTGCTATGTGTTGAGGAAATAATGATGAATTAGTGAAATCATCCTTGCTCCCTGTTCCCTCCCTCTCTTCTTTCCTTTCTTTTGTCCTTCCTCGCTTGCTTCCATCAACTCACATTTATTAGTCACCACTGTATGCAAAAAACACATACAAGTTGCTAAAGATAATGTAGCAACAAGACAGAAAAGGTCCCTATGTTTGCAAAGTTTATATTTTCATGACGAAGAAATAAATTAGAACAGTAAACTGGTAAAAGCAATGAAATAATTACAAACGGATAGTTCTAGAAGGAAATGAAGGTTTAAACAAGGAATCGTAAGGAAGATCATCTTAGATAGTATGAGTAGGAAAGATCTCTTTGAAATATAGATTTAAGCTAACACCTGATGGATGAGAAGGAGCCACATGTGATAAGATCAAAGAGGGTGCAAACTAAAGGAGAAGAAGCTCACACAAACTTGAACTTGACCTGAACTTGAAGTAGAACAGGGAAGTAAAGTAGAGACGAGGCTGAAGACCTCAGTGAGGGCCCAATGAAACCTCTGTTTACATCCTCATAGAAGAGACAGGAAGCAAATCACTGACTATGCAACTAAATGGCAATCACAAAAAGTGACCTAAAGGGGAAAGTGAATGACAGAAGTGCATTTGAGGGCACACAGAGGGCTCTGCACCTGGGATGGGTGCTGAGAAGGCCCAGTTAAGAGAAGGCTCATTGGAAACCAAGAGAATGGTATCATGAAATCGAGAAAAGAGAGTGTTTTAAGAAAGAAATCATAATCAATTAAGTCAGATGAAACAAAACTATTATGATGACATGATAATGTTCTGTGTCTTGGCACATTAACGAAATGAGCTAAAACAACCTCATGGGAGGGCTGGGTCAAGAGTCAGATGGGAGAACGAGGAGGAATACATGGGCAGTAATAGCTTTGAAGACCATTCTGTTAAGTAAGTAGGTTATGATGAGAGTGAAGAATAGAATTGACAAATAGAAGAATGTGTGAGTTATATAGAGTCTAAATTTTTTTAAGATAGAGGATCCAGGATATGTTTCTCTGTTGAGATCAGTAACTGAGTAGTATGGGAAGTGTTGTGGGAACAAGAGAAAAAAGTCCTTTCCTAGGTAGGGGAAGCCACCCAATACAACAAGTGGTTCATCAACAAATTGAGGAGACAACCTACAGGATGGGAGAAAATATGTGCAAACCAGGTATCCGGTAACAGGTTAAAACCCTAAATATAGATAAGGAACTCATACAACTCCATAGCAAAATCATCACCACCACCACCATCAGCATCACCATCATCATTCAATTGAAAAAATGGGCAAAGGGTCTGAATAGATATTTTCTCAAAGAACATAGACCAATGTCCAATAGGTACATGAAAATCATCAACATCACTAATCATCAGGTAAACGCAAGTCAAAACTACAATTAAATATCACCTCACACCTCTCAGGGTATCTATTATTAAAAAGAGAGACAACAAATTCTAGTAAGAATGTGGAGAAAAGGGAACCTGTGCACTCCTGGGATATAAACTGGTGCAGCCACTATGGGAAACAGTATGGAGATTCCTCAAAAAATTAAAAATAGAGCTGTCAGCAAAGGAAATGTAATCAGTGTTTCAAAGAGTTATCTGTATCCCCACGTTCACTGCTGCATTATTCACAACAGCCAAGTTACAGAGACAAGCTAGTGTCCATCAATAGACGAATGGAGAAGGAAAATGTGTTCTATATATAAACAATGGAGTATTATTCAGCCATTAGAATAGAAGAAAATCCTGCCATCTGAGACAGCACAGATGAACCGGGAGGACCTTACACCAAATGAAGTAAGCGCAAGACAAAGACAAATACTCCATTCAAATACTTCATGTCATCACTTACATATGTAATCTGAAAGAAGAAGAAAAAAGAAAGAAAGAAGAAAAGAAAAAATCTAAGTCATAGAAATAGAGAGTAGAAAAGTGATTGCCAGGGGTTGGGGGTGGGGAAAATAGGAAGAGGTTGGTACAAGGGTGCAATGCAAACTTTCAGTTATACGATCAATGAGGCGTGAGAATCTAACGTAAACCATGGTAACTATAGCTGATAACACTGTATTGTATAATCAAAATTTGCTATTAATAAAACAACAGGACTTAGTTGTGAACACACACACATACACACACACAGTAAATATGTGAAGCGACAGGTGTGTTAATTATCTCGATCAGGGTAAAGACTTTCAAAAGCCTTTCACAAATGTATATGTCTATGAAATCATCATTTTGTACACTTTAAATGACATCATTTTACTTGTCAACTTTAGCTCAATAAAGATGGGGAGAAAGCAACCAGAAGGCAGACTATTCCTACATACATCAGTTTGTTGTTGATGATGATCTTTTATTCCATTATGGCTTCTGATTGAACGCTGTGTGTGTTCACAAAATATCATGGCTTCCTTACTTCTTACATTAGGAGAAATCCCAGTAGATCAAAGGTTTAAATGTAAAAACATATATATAACCATAAAAATTCTAGACAAAATACTTGAAGTAACTGTTTTATAATCTTGGAAGAGTGAAGGTCTACTAACAACGGCACAAAACCCAGGACACATAAACACCAATAAATCCAACTGCATTAAAAAAATCTGCATATCTAAAAACCAAAGTCAAAGTTAAATGTAAAGGATAAATTGAGAATGATAACTACACTCCAAATTTCCCTAGTATGTGAAAAATTACTACAGGTCAACAAGAAAAAGACCAATAATCCAATAGAAAAGTGAGCCAAGTACTAATAATTTGTAGAAAATACCTCTCTTACCTATGAAAGTATTTTCAACCTAATTCATAATAAAAGAAAGTAAATTAAAGATACTCTAAGAAGATTATCACCCAGGAAAGATCAGATTGTTAAGTCACATCGCGATGGTGAAGTTTGAGAAAGCCAACATTTTAGCTTACAGAAATAAAAAAAAAAGGCAACCAGTGTACAGATAGTATTTTGGCAATAGCTACCAAAATTACAAATAAACATAGTCTTTATAGACCTGGGAGTTCCAGTTCTAAAAACTTATCCTGAGTGATATTTGTGCATATGTGAAATGACCTGTGGTCAAGACTTCATTGATGCACTTTCATTAGCAACAGCAAATCAGTGGCATCTCAGGTGGTGACCAAGGGGAGTTCATGAAAGGCTGTCGTAGAAATGAATGACGATGCTCTTTATGAGGTGCTACAGCAGTGATTTCCAACATGTATTTCTTAATGCAAGAGCCAGGTGCAAAAGTGTGCACAGAACGCTACCACTTGTGTAAACCATACACGTTGCTTGGCTATGAACTGAGTATCTTTAGGAGGATATCCAAGAAACTGATCTTATCTATGGGTTGTGTCTGGGGGAGAAAGCTGGGCAGACAAAACACTTCTGTTTTTTATACCTTTTGAATTTTAAACTATTGAAATATATCATTAATTCAAAAAAGTCTTTTAATGCAGTTATAGGGCACATTAAGAGTATAAATAATTCAGTTTTTAAGAAGAGATCTCTTCCAAGATTAATACTTCGAAGAGTCATTCAAATTCTAAATACATAATAGTACATCCTTCCCACCAGTTTTTTAAAGTTATTATAAAAAAATTCTCTAAACAAAACCACTGACAAAATAATACAAAGTAGCATCATAATAAAAAATAATACAAAGTAACTAAAACTATGGTAATGTCTAGAAGATTTTGACAGGCGAGTGAGGTTTTTCCAGTGGAATATACAGAACAATATTGCCAAACATTATTAATAAAGCAACAATACCAAGTTGCAATAAACACATGAGAGGATAGTTATATACAACGTATCACATCTCTTCAGGAACACCACAAAAAGATGTGATTTATATCCTTAAGATACTTTTCATCCGTGGTTATCAAAGGCTTTACAAATGCAATTATTTTACACAATTGGCAAAACCTAGAAGTGACAGACAAGCACCAATCTTTGGTTACAGAAATATAAAAAACGCCAAAGTGTGTATCAGGTGCTGTATTCTGCCACTTCACATCCCTACTTTATGTACAGCCAGGGTTCCTGCCATTGCATCACATTTCCCTCAAAGGCTAGGACTGCACATTCAATATTCCTTTTTTTCTTAAAGATTTATTTTATTGTTTTGACAGAGAGGGAGAGAGAGAAGGGGGAGGGTCCAGAGCCATCTCCATAGTTGCACATCATCAGTTTTCAACATGGTTTTGTTACACACGGGTGGGCGGGGGCCTCCCACATGGGAAGCTCTCCCCAGTGAGAATCAAATTGGGGCCACACCCCAGCTCAGCACACGGGTCCACACTGGCCAGGGCTGGGACTTGACCCCTAGATCTCAGGGTTGCAAGGTGAGCGCTCAACCCCCTGAGCCATCCTGGCTTCCCCACATTCAACATCCTTAACCTTCCCTTGAACACTGTTTCTGAATCTACTAACCAGAGAGCTATCCAAACCTTTACTGAATCTCATTTATTCACTTATATAGATTTGTTTATTTACTCCCTGAACGAAGACAATTGGGTTTTTGTTTTGTTTTGTTTTGTTTTTGCTAACATGTAATTCACGAGGCTTACAAAGCCTACAGATTGGTCTACCAGCTATTACTCCCATTAAAGGAAGCGAGCGTTCCAGATCTCTATTCCTCTGGTCTCAGGATTTTCCAGATCAAATCCAGAACACCAGACCCTTAGTTCCTACAAGGCCAATGACCTTTCCATGTTGGCTGTGATGTGCGAAGATGAAAGAAACACGTTCTTCTGAGCAATATCCACTCTCGTCTCTAGGCGTTTTAAAACTCTTTGCTATAGTGTTTTTGCATGGAATTAATTTTTGCAGAGTCACCAAAAAGTTGCTTCGGGAAAGGTTCTCATGATGAATCGGAATTGCTTTTCATTCTTCTTCTGTGCTCACCCGCTGGCTCTGTGCTCCCCACCCCGCCCCCCTCCCTCCCTGTCTCACCTCGGCCCTCCCCCACTTTCTTACCTATCTTTTATCTGTACACCTGCACCTAGGAACGCAGGGTAATTCTTGGTTCCCACTGAAACAACATGATAGCCATGCTTATTATCATGTTAGACCAAAATCTCTAAGGACAGAATTATGGGTGGGTTACTACGCAAGGTGCTGTCATGTCAGCAAGAACAAAAATAGGTGAACAAAAAATTCAATGGTGGGTCCAGGCTCTGTGGACTTAGCTATGACCCACTTTAGCTGCTGAGCTTCGGCAGGAAGGCAGGAACACCATGTTTCCTGTTGTCTGCTCAGGGCTTAGCGTGGTAACCGGCACAAAACGGATCTAATCAAAATATATTTTGAAGAAATAAATTAAGGAAGGAATACTTCTCCACTTATCAGCTATATGTTTCCTCGGAGTGAATGCAGGAGGTGGTGATGAGAAAATAAGAGAATCCTTTAGCGATGCTTCCGAGGGCATCAAAAATGTAACATTTTGCTCTCCCTGTCGTATTCTCTGCATAACAGCCCCTTAAATACTACACTGAAAATGAATACACTTGGGATCTGATTAACATTTTTTGAACTTGTTCACCTGGGTGGCTCAGTATAAATGCCCTTAAATCAGGGGGGCGGGAAATCAGAACTAATTTCATTTCATATGCTCCCAATAACGCAAATAGGGTTTACATATTTTGACAAATTCGTAAAGACGTATCACAGAGCCAAATAACTCCACTGGCTTTTCAATTCTTCAGGAAAACTCACAATAGATGTCCAACATCACAGGTGGCATATTTCTTATGTTTAACCAGAATTTTACACATTTTATCTCCAATGATGTCTCTTCACAGAGATTCCAGCATTGGACAAGGAGTAACAGTATAGGAACAAACAACAACAAAAAGCTAAGGCTTATTGGGTATCTTTCATTTTAAATGAATCAGTTCATATTGGGAAACCTTTCATATTTACATTCCTTACTGTGCTGCAATATGTAAAAATACTTACTGTGCCCATATTTAAGTGCATCTGTTTGGGTGTCTCTCTCCCCCCACTTACACAGGATGATCATGAAGTACAAAAAATATACACAGCCTCTAGCGAGCTGCTGGTGAGTAGCAGGTCTTGAAAAATGTTTGACTAAATTATAGCACAGAAATATCTAGAAATGTTCACAAATGAACCTTTCTTTAACAATTGTTTAAGACCACATATGTAATATATGCTCAATGTTGAAATGTAAACATTAAAATATAAAACTTACCTATGATCCCATTATCTTCACTACCATCAAGAGCTGGTGCATTTTTCGTATTTTTAATACTTTTAACACGAGACATATTTCCTTTTGTTTAAAAATGAATATGTATTCATTAACGTTCATTTGAAAAATACCGGGGGGGGGGGGGGGGAGGGGAGGGATTGAAAAAGTCAATTTTCCCATTGAAAGCCCGTTCTTTTTGTAGATATCGACAGTCTTTGCTTTATATGGTCTAGAGAGGCAAGCGTGTCCGCTGCTAAATCAGTCGCCAAACAACACAGTTCACATTCAGTTACCCCAGTGTACTAACCGGGAACAACTGTGTAAAGTATGAAGTTTGATGCTAGATCACTACATGGGTCATAGGCTTATTATGGTTCATAGCAAGGACCTGCCTGATTCATAGACATGGAAGCTGTAAAGATAATACATGTGAGTTGTTTTCCTTTGCTAATTCTGGGACCTTCGGGCAGCGCTACAGAAGTAAGATAGGAGGCCGAAAAATGTTGACTCACAGAATCGTTTCTGCAGTGCTCTGTGGATGTGGCCCCTAAGTAACTCCAGGCATGGGGTACCGGGGCAGAGGACCGGAAGGCAGTCCATCTCATCCACCTGCTTTGTAGGAAACCTTCTCCCCCATCTGAATAATTACAAAATTATTTCCTCTGTGCTTGTACTACGAGACATTTACCAACATCAACGTCTCTCTCCTCTTTTCCCTCTCTCCTTGCCCTTAGTTCTTCTATTCATGTGGGCTTTGTTTTGTTTTTTTTTTAAGCATAATTTACTGGATTTTATGTTAGATTACTGTTTCTGTTTCGAATGTTCTGACCTCCTCCCACTCAAGAAAGGTTTGTGGTCAGGAATTCCCATTACTTTTAGGTCCAGGCTCCATTCTCTGCCCTACCTGTTGTTATCACACATTTTTAACACCTTTGAACATTCCCTTTACATTCTGTAAATGAACATCTCTCCTCCATACTAGAAATTTCGCTTACAGGGTCAGTACAACTTCTAACTACTACACCTCCAAAGCGAAATTAAATTCTGATATTGCATTTTAATTTCTCTGTAAGCTTTATTCCACATTTTTATCTCACTCTCTTCAAACGTACACCATTTCCTTCTAACCTCAATCAGTTCTGATCTTATAGTGCTCTCTGTTTCCTACAGAAAGTGTTTTTCTTGAATCCTGTTAAAGGTGCCAAGCATTTTTACATTTCTTTTCTCTTCTTTTGGATAATGTCATAAAGTGCTCTTGGAGTGCATTCTTCCCCTCAGCAGAAAGAATTCTCTTCTCTTGTTCTACATTTTCCCATCTTCCCCTTCTTAAATAATGATGTATCTGGCCTTGAACTTGCCAACGGAAAGGTTCGATGGATTATAGGTGGATTTACCTGAGTCTCTATCCACATGGATAAGATTGAATCTTCTTAGTTCTGCAACCACAGCTTTATAAAATAAACAGACACTACCCCAATTTTCATCAGATTCTCATCTAGCTTAGTTCTGCTAGATCAAGGTAGAATCCTTACCTCTTCTCCTCTCTGACATCTTCATATAACAACAGAGCACAGGTGTTAGAAGGGTAGGTTCTAGAAACAGCCAGGTTGAATAAATGATCCAAGTCTCACTAGCAGGGCTAATGTGGCCACGTCATTGAAATTCTCTCTGCGTCAGATTCCTTATAAATGAAACAGGAGGTAACGACAGTCACCCTCCCATTAATCTGCAGGTTTGCTCTCCACGGTTTCAGGTATCCGTGGCCAACCTCTGTCTAAAAATATTAAGTGGAAAATGCTAGAAATAAGCAACTTCTCGGTGTTAACTTGTGCTACGTTCCAGGGAGTGCCATGGGACTTCTGCCATCCCCTAGTACTTGCGTTCAAGTTCACCTTATTGTACTTAATAAAGGCCCCAAAGCACAAGCGTAGTGACACCGGCCAATCAAACACACCAAAGAGAAGCTGCAAAGTGCATCACGTAAGTGAAAAGGCAGAAGTTCCAGACTCAATAAGGAAAGAAAATAAAAAGCACCGAGCTTGCTAAGATCTACAGTAAAAGCTAATCTTCTCCCCGTGCAACTGTAATGAAGGAAAAAGAAATCCGGGCTAGTTTGGCTGTCCCACTCGGAACTGCAAACCCTCCGGCGTGACAAGTGCTCGTGAGGACGCAAAGGGTATGACGTTTATGGGAAGAAGGCGTAAACAGAAAAACGTGCTCCAAATGACAGCAACGTGTGGCTCCAGAAAGCATTGTGTCTCCACAGAGACCTCAGCAAGGGGTCCTCCAAAACACGTGGCCGCATTCATATAGCTTTTACTACAGCACACAGTGGTGACGGCTCTGTTTTATTCCTAGTGACTGTTGTGTCTCTTTTACTGTGCCTCATCTATAAGTGAAACTTTATCATCGGTGACTACGTATGGAGAAAACCAAAATAGTACCGTACTTATAGGCGTTGGCACTATTGGCAGTTTCAGGCATCCACGGCCATCTTGGAATGGGTAAGGGGGACTAGGGTAGAAAAATCTCATTAATATTGTAGCATTCAATAAGATAATGCACATGGAAAGCTGAGCACAGTACCTGGCTCTTCAGAAGCACTCAGCATTAGCCTGCCTCTAATTTGCTTGTTAACGTAGCACAGAAAACCGAATCCTCTCTAAATGCATTGTGACCAAGGCTCTTTGGTCACGGCCACCGCCATGGCTTTATGGGTGAGGGTGCCCCTTCTAGAACACTATGCCTTATGTTACAAGACCTCCCTAAAGCACCCTGCTCACACCCCAATCAGGTGCTGTTTCTGATGACACGCACACAGGGCACAAGGCACAGGGCACAGCTTGCTGCAGAAAAACACGCACCTCAAGTCCTTAGTGAGATCAGCCAGTGATCTGATTCTCACATCCCTCGTGGTTTGGAACCAGAGGCCCCACAGAGGCTGTC
The DNA here is from genome assembly GCA_004027555.1 of Craseonycteris thonglongyai. NCBI lineage: Eukaryota > Metazoa > Chordata > Mammalia > Chiroptera > Craseonycteridae > Craseonycteris > Craseonycteris thonglongyai. Next base: position 20,781 of record PVKE010007826.1, read on the forward strand.
TTGGAGCTCGGGTGAGACTGGTGTCACCAATGTCACCAATGTCACAAAATGTTTCAAGTTCTCGTATGTCTGGAGAAAGGTCGGCATTTCCTGAAAACTCTAGGTCTAATTTGTAGGGGAGTTGCCTTTGGCAAATTGAGCTCAGGGTCCGTAAAGCACGGGCAGCTTCTCCGAGTTAAAGACCTCCAAATAGAGCTGTGGGCTGCACACGTAACAGGTGACCAGACATCACCGGAACATGACGCTAAGTCCTGAACGAGGAAAGCTCTGTCTGCCTGGTCCGGTCTTACTGAGTGTGGCACCATTACCTCCTGGGCGGGCAAGCTCAATACCCCAAGGAACTCTCTCCTCCTCCCCGCACCTCTGTCCCATGTTCAGTCCATCACCAGCGACATCCCAGTGGTATGGACAACGCTTCTCCAGCCAGACTCAGTCTTTGCAGTTCCCAGCCCCAACTCCACCCTCCAGCAGTTTTCCTTGGCCCTATCCTTACAGTCTCTAAAGTGGTCCCCCAGACCCTCTGGTCTTCCTGCTCCAATCAACACCACTTACAGTGGCCAGAATGATCTTCCCCAGATACAAGTCTCATCACGTCACAGCCCTTGTCACACACGACAAAGCCTTCACAGTCCTAGAGCAGTTGTTTTTCCTTACTGGAAATTCAAGGTCGATCACAACCGATGTGGACCCATCTCCTCAGAGTTCTCCTTACCACATTTATGCCCAGCGTCCGGGGCTCCCTGCCCTCTGCTGACCACACTGGATATGTCTGCTTTCCCCCAGCTTAGCTTCCTCAGTGTCCCCAAGAACCCCTCTCTGAGTACTGGGTTTATGGGAACCTTGGCTACTCAGTGGGTTCACCACAGAATTATCGGGGCACGTGTGAGCATAAAAAGAGGCAATACTGGTAATTGTCAGAGGAGGTAGTTATAAACCAGGCCTGTCCTGGGCTAATTTAAACGTGTGATCTATGTGTGATCTACCAGCCCCATTACTTGAAAGAACCTGATTGTCTCCCTTGCCTTGCAAAGTCACAGTACAGACAGTGATTTATGATTTTTTTGTCTTAAAATATTAGTTTCCATTGGAAAACTGCATTTGATAGCAATAATATTTTTTAAATCCAAGTTTACTTAAAATATCTCCATAGGGGAAGCCGGGATGGCTCAGTGGCTTAAGCGCTCACTTTGCAGCGCCGGGGACCAGGGATCGAATCCCGGCCCCGGCCCGTGTGGAACCATATGCTGAACTGGGAGCTCCCCCAGTTCAGTTCTCTCTCTCTCTCTCTCTCTCTTTCTCTCTCTGTCAAAAATAAATAAATAAAATAAACAAAACAAAAATATATTTAAAAAAAAAAAATCTCCATAAATATTTAATTTGAAATAAACTTCAAAAATGTTTAGATGCCAGTTTGGAGTGGAAACCCCACCCCACCCTACCCCAACAAACATAAATAAACAGAAACCCATCAAAAACTGATCCGGGAGGAACAAAAATCTTAGAGCAGGGGTTCCAATCTTTTGGCTTCCCAGGGCCACATTGGAAGAAGAAAGGTCTTGGGCCACACATAAAATACATTAATACTAATGATAGCTGATAAGCTAAAAAAAAAACCAAACTTTAAAATGCTTTAAGACAGTACGAATTTGTGATGGGCCGCATTCAAAGCTGTTCTTGGCCACACACAGTCCACGCGCCATGGGTTGGACAAGCTTGCGTCAGATAGATTTGTTCTTTCTTATTGTTGCAAATACATTAATCGTTGATTTCAGACAATACGTTGAAAGTATCCTTGAATCTCTAGTGTTTCCAAAGTTTCTCTCTCTCTGTGCTTTTGCAGATCAATTGTTTCTTTTTTAAGAGGACTCTGATTTTTATTTACTTCTTTTTGACAAGGGAAGCTATATATATGTAAAGTGTAAAACATGATGTTTAGATACACGCATACATTGTGAAATGACCACAACAGAACCACTTAAATATCCATCATCTCCCACAGTTATCATTGTGTGTGTACGTGTGTCTGAGGTAGAAAGTTAAGATCAACACTTAGCAATTTTTAAGTATAGAATACATTATTATCAACTAGACGTAGTCACCTGGCTCTGCATTTGGTCTCCAGTGCTTTTTCATCTTATAACTGAAAGTTTGTACTTTGATCAATATTTTTTTTTTCTGATTAAGAACTTTTAAAATATAGTAGACTCTCAGTTAACTGGTACCCATGGGGATTGGTAGATGCCAGAAAAATGTGCCCAGAACTCTCAAGCAACCGGAAAAACTCTCAAGCAACTGGCACAATAAATCCTTGATATTTTTGCCAGTTGCTGGAATTCCAGTTAACTGAGAGTCTACTGTACCATACAGTGGAACCAACAGCTTCAGGCTGATTTACAACAGATATCACCATAACTTTGGTTTTTAGAGTTTAATTATTTAAAGGGATTTTGCTTTTTTAATTTATTTTTATTTTTTTTTATTGTTAAATTTATAAGGGTTACATTGGTCAGTAAAAACTATATAGGTGCTTCTTGAGGCTTTAATGTTCAGCCTTCCCTTCCATTGGTAAAGTTTCAGCTGCTTATACTAATCTAAATTTCTGTAAGTAAACTCAGCCATCTGTTATGCAATATACAAGCCATATGCCAATCACTCTTGCTGTAAAAATCACTTAAGTTTTTTAATTCTTTAATTTTATGAAATTTTGACTTTCTAGCTTAGGCGGCACACTTAAACTTATGTTTTAACCCAAAATGACAAAACTTCAAGGACTTTACTCTCCTCCTGTTTTCATCACCATCTAAAATCTTCTTCCAATGACAAATCAGGTATTTCCAATCTCTTTCTTACCAAATAACTGGTCATTGGGCCAATAAACACTTATTGGTGACAACGATGCCATCCACAAGAGGTCAGGGATACTGTCATTTTTAAGATTTGAATCAGGTGTTCCTGAATGTCTTTAATCCCCATTTGGGAAGGTAGTTTTACACCCAAGTTGTCATGGCTGTTACATTTTACTGACAGTCAAGTGCTCGGAGAACATTCCATAATGCTCAGCAATGAAAGGGCCCCCTTTTCTGGATTTAAAGTCGTGAGTAAAATTGTGATACTAATGAACAGGACTTGGATGTCTTTGTCCCTGAGCCTTGCCTTTAATGACCTCATGGCATTCAGCTTACTCTTTGGCACAGACTAGGTGCTACTGAAAAAGAGTGGCATCAGAGTTGAATGCAATGCCTCATAAAAAATAAATAAAATAAAATAAAAACTGAGGAGTCACTGTTTTGCAACATGCACTGGCCTGGTGATGCCATTCCAGGTCACAACAGCAGGATACAAATCTTTGTACGCAAGCTGAAAACTGGTCCCTAATGTTAAAAGTGTGTCATTTTTAGGATTACTCAATAGTGAAGAAGTAAACGCGGAGTCGCTTCACCATGTCTTCACCACTAAAACTGACTAGTTTTCTATTTTGGGAAATGAATATTGATTGGTATTTATTGCACTGCATTTTTAGAACAATGCTTGGATTCCTTAGATTTTTATTTTTAATGCAATAATCTTTAATGAAGGTGATTAAAATAAATCAAAAAAATAATAAATGAGTTCATTCACCGCTACTGATTGCACGGCTCATAATGGGCTGTCATAAGCAATGAAATCTTATCAAAATATCGTGAAAATGTTACCGTTTCCACAGCCTTTGAAAACAGCAACCTGATCGATAGAATTTAGGTGGACTTCCAAGATGAAACAAGGGGTTTTCACTGACATACAGGGATATACTACACTGACATATTATTGTGTCTATAATAAACTATATAAAAACACAGCAAATGTTCCTTCCTAGCGACTAAATTCAAAATAATCAGAGGAATCTTTGAGGACCACTTACAAGTCACAGTGAAAATGTTATTCAAAAGGTACTGGAAGCTACATATCAATAACGGCATTAGACATAAAACCGTCTATGTGCTGCTAACAAGACATGGAATGGCTGCAACCCCTCACTAATAAAATCGTAACTCCTCAACTGTAAGGCAGTATTCATCATAAGTCACGTCATTGATTTAATAACAGTTTGGGTGCAAAAGCCCCTCTATGTGTATACTCACCCACCCACCTAGCTGACACAGGAGAAGTGCCTCACAACTGAGAAAAGTGGGGTTCTGTCAAAACGAAGAAAGATGGACTGCGTTGCATGTCCTTGAAATGTAAACCCAGCACCTCAAGATGAAACTACCCATCCCTTTCCTTAAGGGACCTCGACCACAAGGGTATTCATGACTTTGATAATGGAACCCAAAGAGCGCCGGCATTATCGGGGGTCAAATGTATTCTAGCACTGATTCATTTAAGAATGATGAAACACACAGGAACATAGTGTCTTTAGCAGACTGACTATTGGGGGTATAAGAATATGAGAATGGTGTCAGACTCTAAAACCTGCAGGGGTCACAGAGACGTCTGGACATTGTATCTGAGTTAGAATCACCCATGATCTACAGTGGCACCACTAGATGAGACAATTATGCTCACAAGTACACATTTTCATAGAGAAAAATCGACTCCGCTCTTCCAGTCAAGTGAGCGTTGCATACCTGCCTGTTGAATGGACAAGCCTGGCTCTACTTAATTGAAGGTGATTTATCCTAGCCAAATGGCCACCAACGACCCACAGGGTGTTTTCATACTCTAGTCTAGGCAGATTGCATCTTTCATGCACACGGCTTAGAGAATGAAGGCCGGCTAGATCCAGGGCCCAATTGTCCGGTGACCTGGTGGTCTTGTGGAGGGCAAAACCTACATACACAACTGTACCTTGTCACCTGACCTGGACGGACATGGGCTTAGAGACAGAACACAGCCGCCATCGTTATTGGCATTTATGATGACACCTGAACGCCAGCACCCCCTGAAGGAGATGATCAGTCTGTAGGATATGTCCTAACAAATTGGCAAAGAAATGGAGGTCTGAAAATGGACTGCCGTGTGCGCGATGCTGGGAAGATATATTACCTCTGCTCCATAGATGAACTGATACTTCATTTTCAAAGAGATTTTAAAATACAGTCCATGAAATTATATTAACTTAGAGGTGGGCTTTTGGGCTCCAACCAGGGATGCCCACTAATAAATGACGTACTTTCCTGTCCAGAACTGGTACCTCACTCTAACCTTTCAGATGTACAGGTAACAAACAATCTTTTTTAAAAGGCTGTACACAGAAATGCCATTCTACATTGGCAACAATGATTTCAATTATATACCGTAATTGACAGTTTAGAAATGTGAGCATTAAGGGAAGTCCCCCAATTGTTTTCACTTAATACCAATGAAACAAACAGGTTTTATTTTTGAACTGTAATGAGCCTGAATTATTTCTGATAAGCACACAAAATGGTCTGTTGCCTCAGTGTCTATGATTCCATTACAGTCCAATGGAGAAAAGCCACTAACGGGTACCTTGGGGTCAGGACCGACCCTGTAGCTTTCAAAGTTGTTTATTAATGAGCCCAGAGCCGGGCTCTTCTTCTAGGATGTCAACATCTATTAACAAAACTCAAGTCTGAAGTGCTGTTAAAACCTTATACAACCAGGCTGTCTAAGAATATCTTCCTACTGTCTAGCCTCTGAAATAAGTCACCCTTTCCCAAATGCCTGACACATGTGCGGAGGGGAGAACTTCATCAGAGGGACTGTCGTAATTTCGTCAAGGGCAGGAGGAAAATGGGACATTCGAAATGCTGAACGGCTGCAAATACAAGTGCAGTCTTGGTCCCTGCTGTTTGATGAAGAAAATATCGTGCATAATAACTTGAGAATGTATTTAACATACATTATATTTGCATGAATTATGTTTATTCATACGGTCAGATACAGAATGGCTTGCTTGATAAATGGCTGATTAGTTTTATAATCAACCCAAAAGGGATCTACTTAAATAAATAAATAAATAAATAAATAAATAAATTAACCTCTCTCTCGGGGGCATCTGACTTTCTGTACCTTTTCCATTCTGCCTTTCAACGTGGGCACGCTGACAAATTTGGGCAACTGAAACAGCACATTCGCCGCTTCCTGGGCACACAGTCTGCGCATCCCTTTCTCAGGCTGGTAGCAATAGGACGACCACTCACCACAAACCTCGGCGCTCTAAGAAGCATAAGCAGAGAAGCCGAGATGGCTCAGTGGGTTAAGCGCTTGCCTTGCAGCCCCAGGGTCTGAGGATCGAATCCCGGCCGCGGCCCGTGAGGACCCATATGCTGCACTGGGGTGAGCTTCCCTTGCGGTAGGACCCCGGTACAATGCCCAGCTCACATTCCCACCCTGCACAGCCCAGCGCTCACCTGTGCAATGAAACTGTATCAAAAACAGATGACGTACAACTATGGAGGCGGCTCTGGGCCCTCCCTGCTCTGTCTGTCTGTCTGTCTCTGCCTCTTCTGTCAAAAACAAAAAGAAGCACAAGTGTCCAAGGCAACACCACTCCAGTTCAAATCCCTTTGTTTTCATGACGAGACAACTTCCCCCACCTATGACTGCATGAGATGTTCCGACGAGAGACATGCCTTCACTATTAGAGCCTTCTTCTGGTGACATGGGTCTTACTTCTATACTTTACGTCTTGCCGCAGTAATACTCCCAAATCTCATGACAACCCCTTCTTCAAAATGACTTCAGTGGTCACATATTCATGGCTGCCCCATGCCCCTTGAATTCCTAGTCTGATGTGCAGTCCTCTTACACATCCCCATAGGAACGTGCCCTCTTCAGTATCCTCAGTTATACCGCATCATATGATCCGACGACCTGTCGACCCCTACACCTTCTTTTCGGGCTCGCCACGACGTAACCTCTTGGAGGACAACCCGAGGACGGCTGCTTTTCTGGTAAGGCTAAACAGAATACTTGCCCCTTATTTGACATTCAACTAATGGTGAAAAAAAGCAAACAAAAGCAAGCCAAGCCTGCCTCCCCTTACAAAGCGAATTGCATTTCTATTACATACCAGCATAATTATAGGCTGACCAGCCATCCCCTTCTAAACAGGACAGAAAACAACAGTACTGCCCCATTTCAAACGGAACGTATGCTCAGCCTAGTCTCACTGGGCTACGTTCAAGGTCTCAATAGGCTGGCCAGACACCCTGTTTGAAACAGGACAGTACTGTTGTTTCCTGTCCCAATTAAAAAACAGGGGTCTGGCCTGCCCAAACATGAATATCTGTTTAAACTTGACTTGGGTTAGCTATTTGCCTCTGTTCCTGCCATTATCACACACTCCTCTCATACAGGAAATCACTCTGATGGTGAAAAACGAATCTTCACTACTTCTAGGTAGAAAGGTCTGAGCTCAGTCCTATTTCATTGGATCCACAGATCTGTGTACAGGTAAGAGTTCAATATTATTTTCTTTTTGATACTATAATGGAAAGGGTTTGTGGATTCAAGAAAGTAGACAAATTAATATAGATATGTAGTGGTCAATTACAACAGGGGAAGTTAATACTGGAAAGCCTATAGCAAGAGAGTATTATAATTAAGATAGAGAAATTAAAATAGCAAAGGATTTTCACCTTGCTATCAGTAACTAAGCAGGAATGACAAATTAGGGCAAGTATTATATAATGAATTTTATGAATCATAAGAGGGCCTATTCATTATTGTGGCTGCTTCCTCATAATGTAATTCCGTTACGTTGTAAATAATTGGCACTTGCTCATTGCAAAAACTGAACAGAGTTTTAAAGGTTGAAGCAGTGGATTTGAAATCACTGTTTTTAATAAGGTGTCTATGCTTATGGCCTCTGCCACCTCTTGATTTTGATTTTTCCTTTTCCTGCAAGAAGTTTACAACCCGGAGAAAATATATTTATCTAGTGAATATCAAAAATATAGCCAGGTAAACACCAAGCGGATTTCATTCTATAATACCTACTGGCATTTAAAAGCTAAGCAAACCTCAAGTCAGTCTTTGGGAGTTTAAACAGAAGTTATGCTCAAATAGAAGGTATCAACAGTAATTTACTTCAACAGATGCATATTCTCAGAACTGTAGACTTTGCTTAAGTCCTGTCACCTTTCAGGAGCCTTCAGTAAAAATATGAAAGGAGAGGTTTTGCTCCCGGTTGCTTGTGTTTTAAATAATCCCATTATTAGAACAGGCTCTCACTTCTTATTTTCTGCTTTTGCAAGCTTCTTGTTTATTTAGTTGATCTTACTCATCTGTTGTCTGTGTAGGTTATGTAACAACGGTAGAGCTTCAAAGTGTTGTTAAGACTATTCCACATAGCCCCTGCTCAACAATACATTCAATCTGCCATCCATTTAAATGTGGTTGAAACAAAGCCCCAATCAGGTAGCTGTGAAAAATGTCTAACACTACTAACTGTGATTGACAGCCTAAGTGGGGGTGGGGGTGAAGGTGGGATGGGTAGCCCAATGTAGATGATTTGCCTAAACTGAACCTCCTATTAACTCCACAAGACACTGGGCCTGTTTATAATAGGTGGACTGGGAATTTTTTCCTAAAAGAGTTTGCATTTTATACACCTCATTATATAGCAAAACTATGTAGAACTTATTTAAATATTATAATTAAACAGACTATCGGGAGACTGCATGGTAATAGATATGGTTAAAACAGGCCATATTTTGATAGGCAACAATCACCTGTATGTATTATCATTTCTTTTTTGAAATGTGTGTATATTTGTGTTTTCTGTTTTCTAAAAGATACTTATTTTATAAAATAGGTCCTTATAATGTCACCCAATAGCAAGGTTTCCAAAATAGACATTTTGGAAACTTTTTTAGATAATTTTAAGTTAAGACTCTTATAATATTTAAAGACCTTACCTGTCAGTGTTGAATGCGTGTCTATACTGTTTTTTGGGTTTTTTTTGTTTTATTATTTTTTTTAATTTTTGATAGAGAGAGAGAGAGATACAGAGACAGAGACAGAGAGAGAACTGAACTGGGGGAACTCTCCAGTTCAGCATATGGGTCCACATGGGCCGGGGCCGGGATTCGATCCTCGGTCCCCAGCGCTGCAAAGTGAGCGCTTAACCCACTTTTTTTTTTTGATAGAGAGAGAGAGAGGTACAGAGACAGAGACAGAGAGAGAATATACTGTTTTAGCATCATATAAATAATGAAGGATAGGGTCTACTTACATTGCAAGCTGCTTCATTACAACCCAATGTATTTTATTACTAATTAAATTCTTTATAAAACTTCTGGTAAGTAAGTGTATTACATAGTGTAAATAATATTTCCCCAAAAAATGAATTACAGGAAACAAAGTACCTTGCACAAAAGTGGATCCAAGGCTAGTAAGTTTGGGAAATACTTTCCTTTTTAAAGATTCTTATTAAAACATGCAAAAACCATCATATATTAGTTTTAGGTGTACACCATAGTTATTCAACATTATAGACCTAAAATGACACACTGATAAGTCCAGCAACCATCACTACATTCCTTATGCTTTACTTTACCTCCCCATGACTATTCTGTAACTACCAATTTGTACCTCTTAATCCCTTCACCTTTTCACCCAACCCCCCAAAACTCCTCCCAGGCAACTATCAGCTTGTTCCCTGCATCCGTAAATCTGTTTCTGGGGTTTTTGTTGTTGTTATTGTTTACTTATTCTGTTCTTTAGATTTCACATATAAGTGAGATCATATGGTACTTGTCTTTCTCCACCTGATTTATCTCACTTAGCATAGTATCTTCCATGTCCGTGCATCTTGTTGCAAATGGTAAGATTTCATTCTTTTTTATGGCCAAGTAATATTCCATTGCATATATGTACCACTTCATCTTTATCCCTTCGTTTATTGGTGGGTACTTAGATTGCTTCCATATCTTGGCTACTGTAAATATGATGCAGTGAACATAGGGGTGCATGTAGCTTTTTAAATTAGTATTGGATTTCTTCAGATAAATATACCTAAAGTGGAATTGCTAGGTCATAAAGTAGTTCTGTTTTTAATTTTTTAAGGAACCTCTGAATCATGTTCCATGGTGGTTACACCAATTTATAAACCCACCCACTGTGCATGAGGATTCCCTTTTCTCCACATCCTCACCGACACTTGTTGTTCAATGAATTATTGATGATGGCCATTCCAACAGGTGTGAGGTGATATCTCATTGTGGTTTTAATTTGGATTTATCTGATGATCAGTTGTGTTGAGCATCTTTTCATATGACTGTTGGCCATCTGTATGTCCTCTTTGGAGAAATGTCTAATTCAGGTCTTCTGCCCATTTTTTATTTGATTGTTAGTTTTTGTTTGTTTGTTTTGTTTTGGTGTTAAGTTGTGAGAGTTCTTTATAAATTTTGGATATTAACTCTTTATTGAATATATCATTGGCAAGTATCTTCTCCCATTCAGAAGGCTATCTATTTTGTTGATGCTGTCCTTGGCTGTGCAAAAACATTTTAGTTTCATGTAGTGTCATTTGCTTACTTTTTTCTTTTGTTTACCTTGCGAGAGGTCACAGATCAGAAAAAAAAAACAAAAACTATTACTAAGGGCAATCAATACCAGAGAGTTTGCTGCTTAACTTTTCTTTTAGGAGTTGTATGGTTTCAGGTCTTTCATATAAATCTTCAATTCTTTTTGCGTTTAATTTTACAGATGGTGTAAAAAAGTCATCCAGTTTTATTCTTTTACATGTGTCTGTCCAGTTTTCTGAACACCATTAATTGAAGAGACTGTCTTTATCCTTACTGTATACTCTTGCCTCCTTTTGTCGTTAACTGACCATATAGACATGGATTTATTTCTGGGCGCTCTATTCTGTTCCATTAATCTTTACGTTTGTTTTTATGTCAGTACCATGTGGGTTGTTGTTTGTTTTTTGAAGATTTATTTTTATTGTTTTTGACAGAGAGAAAGAGAGAGAAAAAGAGAAAGAGAGAGAGAGAGAGAGAGAGAGAGAGAGAGAGAGAGAGAGAGAGAAAGGGGGAGGGCCCAGAACAGTTTCCACAGTTGCACGTGATTAGTTTTTTACAGTTTCACTCCACAGGTGGATGCAAGGCTGCGTAGGGCAGGAACTGGGCCAGAGACTTGGGACTTGTCCTGGTGAGAACTAAACTGGGGGCACACACCCCAGTTCAGCGTATGGGCCTGCATGGGCCGGGGCTAGGATTTGATTCTTGGACCATAGGGCTGCAAGACAAGCGCTCAACCTGCTGAGCCATCCTGGTTTCCCCCACGCTGTTTTGATTATTATAGCCTGGTAGTATAGTTTCCTATCAGTTATTGTGGTACCTCCCACTTTGTTCTTCTTTCTCAGGATTGCTGTGGGTATTTGGGATCTTTTGAGGTTCCATATAAATTTAAAGATTATTTGTTTTAGATCTGTGAAAAATATCATTGCTTTTTTGATATGGATTGCATTGTATCTATAGATTACTTTGGGTACTATGGACATTTTATTGATGTTAATTCTCCCTATTCGTGAGCACAGTATAAGCTTCCATTTATTTGTGTCTTCTTCAATTTCTTTCTTTAATGTCTTGTGATTTTTCTGAATACTAGCCATTGACCGCTTTAGTTAAATTTATTCCTGGGTATTTGATTTATTTGGATGAAATTGTAAATGTGATTGTTTTCTGAATTTTTTTTTCTGATAATTCATTATGGATGTATAAAAATGCAACCAATTTCTGAATCTTAATTTTGTATCCTGCTACTGTACTGAATTTTTTTGGTGATATACTTAGGGTTCTCTCTCTATAGTATGTCATCTGCAAATATGACAGTTTTACTTCTTCCTTTCCAATTTGGATGCTTTTTATTTCTTTTTCGTGTCTGATTGTTGTGGCTAGACTTCCAATACTATGTTGCATACAAATAGTGAAACGAAAATCATCATCTTGTCCTAATCTTAAGAAAAACTCTTTTAGCTTTTCACCATTTAGTATGTTAGCTGTGGGTTTGTCATATATGGCCTTTATTGGAAAATACTTTATATGTGGAGATTCAGAAATGCGTATTACCACATGACTCACCTAAACAGAGAAAGAAACAATCTATACACAAGAAACACTTTAACTTCTTCCATAGTCAGGAAAATGCATATTAAGACAATAAGAAGTCATTTTTTTTGATTGATCATATTAGGGAAAACAGAATAAAAGATAATCTTCAATGTTGACAAAGAAATGGGGAAATAGGCTTGCCCTTGTATAGAATGGGCAAGTTGGCTGGTTGTTCTGTGAATTGGTACTTTCTGGATAAGAGTATTTATCAAAAAACATGTTTACATTTTGATCTAGCAATTCTTTGACAATTGACCCCTAAAATAATATTAAGAGTGTGAACGAACACACACACAATATCTAAGTTCGGAGTCTTTTTCTGGGCTATCTTAAAACTGTGCAATGAGATTTTTTTTTTCCTTATCTGTATTCCCCACTTTTCAAAATTGAAATATAAAAATATTACATAAAAAGTCCTTGAAAATCTCTCTAAAATAATTTGACCTAATATTGACTAAACTACCTTAAAGCCTCTATTTTCAAATAACTAGAAATAAAAACAAAGCAGGAGCTACTCAGTTTTGATTTTTAACAGTCAATATTTTGAGTTTTATAGAATTCACAAATGTAGAACTGGACAAAGACAGGTATTGATAATCAAGTGACCAAAACTAAAGACAATAAAAACAAGGAATAGCTCAGATGACTCTCAAATATGTTTTATCATTCAGTCCACAAAGCTGACTTTAGTGCCTCAATTTGTTGTGAGGAAAAATGAGAGCTAACTCATTATTTGAAGAAATCACTTGAGGTAAATGGACATTCATAGAAATATCAAGCTGATGTCAAAAGATGCCAATTTTTAACAGAACAGAATACTGCATCACTTTCATCTCCTTAGACATGTTAGTTGTCCTTTCATTATTATATTACCCATTGTTCTAAAACAATATATCCTTAAATGTAGAATCCTTAATAGTCCAAAGGGACAAGTTTAAAGTAGTTACAGACTATTACCACTACTTGAGAGTAAATCTAGAGAAGAAAGGCTAATCAAGAAAGAGGGCAATATTTACAGATTTGGATTAAAATAGGTCAGTAAAGAAAATAGAACGTGATAGATTCAACAGAAATGAGGAGTGATGCTATCTCATGAGAGGTGAAGAGGTGAATATAAATTAAGAATAACCATTTGCATCTCAAAAAAGAAAAAAAAAGCTCTTCCTAAATAAGGTGTCAAGTTTATGGAAACTCTTATTTACTATGATATGTATTTCATTTAAAATTGAATTAAAAGCATACAACAGATTGTACTAGTGATCTGTATAAGCACATAGCTAACATGATCTCAGAGTAATAACATAAAAATAGCACTGATAAGAACAATACATACAAAAATTATTTTTTAAATACACAAATAAAGACAATAGTTCTACATATTTTCTCCACCAAGCATGCTGCATAAAAGTAAAGGTGCTATCTCATGTAATCATAATAAATTTGGCACGTATTTTGTAAACATAGAGAAATGTCTTATCTATATTATTATCTGATTCAAATCTCATGGTAACTTTTTATAACTGTATTGAAGAAATATGATAATAGCGTCTCAGTTATTTTTATCTGTTCCTTGTATGGTCCAATATGGGAGCTTACTTAATTAAAAATTTTAAATAATGTAAAATTATATACCAGTAAACACCAAATTCCTCAGTCACACTAACCACACTCATGGGCTCAGGATGGGTCATGGTTCCTCTACTGGGCAGAATGGGTGTAGAAAAATTCCTGTCGTTATAAAAGGTTCTATGGACAAGAGCCACAGAGACTGTGTGAGAGACACACCTGGCCTGCTAAGTTGGCTGTGCAACAAAAACCCGTATCAATAACCAAGGGATAACCCTGGGCATAGATCCCAGAATCCTAGCCCACAATGCAGTGAGTCAGTCAGTTCAGGAATGGTTAGCCCCATTTTGATTATAAGATTTTTTTTTTTATTATTGTTTGAGAGAAGGTGTATATTAGAGAGAGAGAAGGGGGAGGGTCCAGAGCAGTCTCCGTAGTTGGACATCATTAGTTGTGACATGGTTTCATTCCACATGGGTAGTTGTGGGGCTGAATGGGCCAGAACCAAACTGGGGGCCTCCCACATGGGAGAGGAGAACCTTCACCACCATCCTGGTGGTTACCAGTTGTGCTGCAGTTCAGTATATGGGTTTGCATGGGCCAGGACTGGGATTAGACCCCCGGACCTCGTGGTTGCAAGGCAAGTGCTCAACATGTGAGCTATCCCAGCGTCCCTGGTTAGTCTCATTTGATACAGTCAGATCCATGACCAGAAAGACAAAATGCATTCCCATGAGGTCATATGTGGGACACGGGCAGACTCGTGAGCTGAATTATATTACTAAGAACACAGAGCTGCCACTAACTTAATCTGATTTAAATGGACTGCTTTATATAAACAATCTCCAAAAATACTTCGTACTAAATTTTAGACAAATGTTCCAGGGCTCATTGTATCGATCAACACAGAATAATAGCAGAAATTTATGAACTCAGTAAGTCAACCATTTAGAAACCTAATTAACCAGAGAGGCAGTCTGGGTGCATGAACAATAGCTAGGTGTCAAGTTAGTCAGCGTCCAACATCTGGCCCATATGTAGGAGGCATCATGGAATTCAACTTACTGCACTGTAGTTGGGAAAATATTGGCAATCAAGCCATATTTTTCAGAGATCTTTAAGATAAGTGAAAAGCACAATAAGCATTTTAAAAATAAGGCTCTGTATTAATGATTAAAAATATCTGGGAAGATTCAGTGCGCTGAGTTACTTGTAACTACGGTTTCCTTTGTCACTTGAGATTTCTGAGTCTCTAACTTCCCTGGGAAGAACACCTAGTATAATCACAGTATCCTTTACTAAGAATAAAATAATGGTGCTTTATTTAAGGCAGGTTGTCTGAGTCTTCCAACTAATTTCTTCTTTGTCCAACTGGGCACATCCTAAGCCACAGACCTACCCTCTCTCTGCATCTCCTTAGATATTCATTCATTCTCCGCTTCCTTGGCCAAACATGAAGAACCCGCTGTTAGCGTATCTGGGAAAGGACTGGTCAGTACTTCCGGGGTCAAGGGATTGCAGAGCAAGAAGGGCCCTCAATGGTCACACCTAACGGTTCTCTGCGTGTTTCTGCATATAAGAACACCACAGTAGGAACAGGGGTGGGGAGTGCACTGCAGGACCCCAGGGCAGCCTGCAGGCCACAGGACTAAAGTGTGTCTCCGTACAACCCTGGAGGGCTTTTCTTGTCCTGACCCATCATTTCGAGGAGAATCAGCTTCAAGAAGCCACAGGCTGTAGGGTTTGTGGCAAAAACAACGGCTAAGCTCTTCTCGCTAATATTTGGTCGAGATCATGCTTTAAATATTCATGAGAGAGGATGCCAGGGCAGCTAAAAGGTGGAGAGCCTGCCTTTCCACCGCGAGGTACGGGGATCGAATCCCAGCCCAGCCCATGTAAACCCTCATGCTGAACTACGCCACAGCTGGTGACCACCGAGACGGTGGTGAAGGTTCTCCCCTCCCATGCGGGAGGCCCCCAGTTCGGTTCCAGCCCACATGGCCCACATCCACCTGTGCAGAATGAAACTATGTCATAACTAACGATGTACAGCTATGGAGACGGCTCTGGGCCCTCCCCCTTCTCTCTCTCTCACACACACCTTCTTTCAAACTATAAAATAAATCTTGAAAAGAATTTTTTTTCATGAGAGCCTCCCTTGTAGACAAAACTTCTCTGGATTATATTTTTAATTCTGGGGAAGAAAAAAAGGTAACTTGAATTGTTCCTGGTAGGAATCCAAACGACCTGAACTAATTACGAGTAAATGAATCACAGGCAAACATGTGCTCTGAAACAGATTCTGAAAATCGGTAAGCCAGAACATACTCTGTCTCTTTTAGGTAGGGTAAGTGATCACAAATATTTATTACACTCTTGCATTATTACATTTCATAAGAACTATGGACCTCTAGGTTTTAGTATAAGCCCCAAATCTACTTCCCTTCTACCCCTTTGTTTTAAGTAATAAAATTATATCAGTGTTGGAGGGGAAAAAAAATAACAAAGGAAAGGGTACCAGCGGAAGACCAAGAAGTATGAGAAACTCGGGGAAAAAAGTGAGGACACAAGAGGCTACAGACTGACGAACAAAAAGGGGACAGGAACGTGCAGCCCCAAATACCAGGAGTGAATCCTGGCTTCCCTCGGAACACAAAGGGCAGACGTGCGGTGCAGCACAATCATCTTGGGAATTAATTAAATGCCGCTGCTGAGAACGGGCAGGTGTGCGAAACCCCTTCTCCTCCCACACTCCCTCCAAGTCTCCAAGCGCCCACAATCTCGCAGACACGGCCTGGGCCCCCAGCCCACAGGCTGAGGCTGCAGGATCGGTCTAAGGACACAGAACCTTCTGTCCGGAGAAAGCACCCGACGTGGGGATAGGGGTGCGTGAGCCCAGTAGAGGGTGGAGTGAGCTGCCGGCCTCAATTATGGACAGCAAGTCCTGCCGGCTGCACTGAAGTCACGCTGTCTCTACTTGGACAGTGGTGGGGATACGACACCCTCCATCCTGAGGAGGTGGGGTAGGTCTGAAGGTGTAGACGGCCCCTCAGCCCATTCATTCCGTGGAAGGGAGAAGCACAGTATTGAAAGAAGCCTACACCACCACGCAGAAAACGGAGCCCCAGCTACTAGTTCTGATCATCAGCCATGTCATTCGTGACTCTATTGAACCAACAACAACAACAAAAAAGGCAGACATTTAACGAAAACCAATAGCATAAAAAAGAATGAGAAAAGACTGCCAAATGGAACAAGTCACCAGCGATAGAACAGGTAATTCAGGGAACAGAGAGTAGCTTTAAGAATCTCATTTGTATCCTCAGAACGATTTGAGTGACTCCATAAAATAAAAACAGCCTGCTAGCCGTTTTCTTTTCTTTTCTTTTTTTATTTTTTTTTAAGAGGTATCATTATAGCAAGGAATCAATCAGTAGGGGGGGGGGGAAATAGATGCTTAAGTTTATTATTTGATCACCAAAGATAACCACGGGAAGAGCTCCAAATAATAGCATAACTAGCACAAACTGACAGTGGAGAAATATTACTAAATTTCTAACCTTTTTGTAACAAGGAGTCAACCTATTCTATCTATGGTTGATATATCAGGACATAGAAGCAATGTGTTTCTAAGGATAATATGCTGTAGGAGTTCAGAGGAAACACTCATTACTTGGGGCAGAAATGACATTGGTTGAATTCAGTTCATTTTTCACATCCACTAGCATACAGTCACTATGCTGGGGAATCTTTCCAATAACAAATCTAAAGCAGTAACCAGATGCCTGTTTATTGTCAGATGCTTCCGAAAAGCAATTCTCCTCCCGTCCCGAAAGTAACAGTCTTGGGGAAAACATGAACTGTAAGTTTCTTGAGGGCACAGAGTGTCTCAATTTCCATGTTCAGGAGACCTAAAAATGTAGAAACTATCACAGGTGTTTTCTTCTGCATCCGGGGAGAAGAGCCACTGCTTCTTTGCATTTTTTAAAAATTTTCTTTAAAGATTTATTTTATTGTTTTTGCCAGAGACAGAGACAGACAGAGAGAGAGAGAGAGAGAGAGAGTGAGAGAGAGAGAGAGAGAGAGAGAGAAGGGGGAGGGCCCAGAGCAGTCTCCATAGTTGTACATCATCAGTTTTCAACATGGTTGCATTCCACACAGGTGGGTGGGGGCCATGCAGGGTGGGAACTGGGCTGGGAGGCCCATGTGAGAGGCCCACCCCTTGAGCCAGGGGCCAAACCGGGGGGCGAGAACCAAACTGGGGCCTCCCATACGGGAAGCACACACCAGTTCAGCATATAGGTCCACATGGGCCGGAGCCAGGACTCTATCTTCAGTCCCCAGGGCTGCCAAGTGAGTGCTTAACCCACTGAGCCATCCCGGCTTCCCTGCTTCTTTGCATTTTTTACTCTTTCATTTGTACTTTTTAAATGTTGTGCAGGCATTATTTAGTTATTTAAAGTATGCTTAAAAATGATGGGTCTGAGGTTAGGTAGTTTAAAAAAAAATGAAATGAGTTTAAAATATATATTAAAGACACTTTAAAATGGAGATGGGGAGGGAAGCCGGGATGGCTCAGTGGGTTGAGTGCTCGCTTTGCAGCCCCAGGGACCGAGGGTCGAGTCCCAGCCCCGGCCCATGTGGACCCATATGCTGAACTGGGGAGTGCCCCCGGTTCAGTTCTCACCGGGGTGAGACCCGGCCCAGTTCCTGCCCTGTACAGCCCTGCACCCACCTGTAAAATGAAACTATGTGGAAAAACCAATGATGTGCAGCTATGGAGACTGTTCTGGGCCTTCCCCCTTCTCTCTGTCTCTGTATTTCTCTCTCTGTCGAAAACAATAAAGATAAATCTTAAAAAAAAAAAAAAAATGGAGATGGGAACACCAGAATCATGGGTAAGATGTGAAGCATGAAATTTTTTAGCTCAGCAACTCACCAGTTAACATGAACTTTGAAGAATTACTACATAACTAGTGAGAGGATGGCTTCTTCTTCCTATCCAAGTTCAGGAAATATTTCTGTATTTCTACCCTTCATGCCTTTCTTCTAGTATTTTATTCATGGATGGCTAAAAATAATGACAACAGAAATCAGTATAACCTCAGTGAATGAATCACAGTCATTTTAACAATTACTGTGCTTGGGAGATACCAGGATGGCCCAGTGGGTTGAGCGCTCACTTTGCAGTCCTGGGGACCAAAGATCGAATCCTGGCCCCGGCCCATGCAAACCCATATGCTGAACTGGGGAGTGGCCCCCAGTTCGGTTCCTGCCAGGGCCTATGTGGGAGGCCCCCACCTGGTTCCTGCCCTGCACAGCCCTGCACCCACCTGTGGACTGAAACCACATTGAAAACTAATAACATGCAACTATGGAGACTGCTCTGTGCCCTCCCCCTCCCCTCTGTCTCTCTCTGCCTGCCTCTCTTTCTCTGTGTCAAAAAAAAACAAAACACAATAAAAATAAATTTTTAAAAGAATTACTATGCTTTTATGTGGCTAAAGTTGGTTTGTTCAGCTTAGTAAGAATAATGGAACATCTAAGATCTTAATATAAATTAAATAACGAGCAGCTACTAAACTCAGCATTTAAACAGTAACAGTTACTAGACTTTAGTACTTTTTTACTTTTTTTATTACAGTTTGGCTAACCTGCAGTACTTTGTCAGTAAAACCACCTTTACGATTAATAGTACAGACTATGATTTAGAAATGCATAGTACCAGCAGGAAATTTTGTGCTAATTCAAGAGACATTGTTTATAGTAAGCAATACATTGTTAGAAACATATTTAAGCATCAAATAGAAAAACAAGAATATGAACTATTTTTGGATTTTTGACTGTTCTGAGGAAAAACTTCTTTCAAAAATCTCAATTAAGACAGAAATGCATCCAATCAAATATTAATATTTTAGAATTAAGAAACAAATAGTTTAAATTAACATATGAAAGCACTTCACATATTTTTTTAAATATTAAAGAATATCAAAGAAATAGTTAACCAGTACACTATAACAAGACATGATTAAATGTATTATTATATAATGCAAATATTGTTAAAATATATGTGCATACTTAATGCACAAATTAAAGTCATCAAGCATTCTGTAAATTGTCATTTAATTTAACAAATGACAATAAGGTATTTATAAATGGCATCTTCAGAGAAGAGCAAACATCACTAAAAGACTTTGAGTAACTCACAGCACGGTAAATCTCTTGATCTTCTGTACACTTCACAAATAATCTTTTCACTGAAATACTTACGGCACATATCAAGACTAAGTGATATAAAACTTTTCAAACATCGTATTATAAGGAGGCCTTCTTCAGTTCAACCACCGTATCTATCTGATATCTGTAAGTTACCAGTTAAAAAAAAAATCCATCAAACAAGTTAGCTGCATTTTGTAGATGAAACAAGAAAACAATCTTACTAAAAATATCTTATTGTTAAATGCCAAAACAATTGGCTTGTGCAGATGGTTCTGTCTTTCCCACACATATAAAACAGCCAAACAAATAGCTAAAACTACGCCACATATAATCACAGAGCGTAAAATTGCCTTTTTCTCAGATTTTAATTATTACATTAAATAGCATAGCAAACCATAAATAAGAGTCCCAAATATTTCTTTAAATTATAAATGCATTTGCATACAATCTTGTAGTACTTAAAAAATCATATACATGAAAGACAGGATAAAATGTTCGCATTTAACTAGTGCTTTAAAAAAGTGCTTCTTAACCTTCAGTGAGCTTGTACATTAACTGAGGATCTCATTAAAATGCAGATTTGAGGGAAGCTGGGATGGCTCAGTGGGTTAAGCGCTCACTTTGCAGCCCTGGGGACTGAGGATCAAATCCTGGCCCCAGCCAGTGTGGACCCACATGCTGAACTGGGGAGTTCCCCCAGTTCAGTTCTCACCAGGGTGAGACCCCGGCCCAGTTCCTGCCCTGTGCAGCCCCACACCCACCTGTGGAATGAAACTATGTGGAAAAACCAATGATGTGCAACTATGGAGACTGTTCTGGGTCCTCCCCATTCTCTCTGTCTCTGTCTCTGTATCTCTCTCTCTCTGTCAAAAAAAAAACAATAAAAATAAATCTTAAAATGGAGATTTGATTCGGTAGGTCTAGGGTGGGCCTGGGATTCTGCGTTTCTATGGATCCTCAGATTCTGCTGTTGGCCCAAGAGAACCCACTGTGTAGACTGGCTCTTGAATTAGGTGTTTCCTAATCTCGACCAATCATCGGACTCACTTGGTGCCCTTGGAAGACATACAGATTTTATGACCCTTTCACTGAAAATAATAAATCTCTCTGTTTAGAGAGAGGCTCAGAAAAATGTGGCCACAGTGACTACTACCTCTGGTGGCAAACCCTGATTTACAAACTGGCGAACTCAACAGAAACTCTCTCCATTCCTCAATGTCACACTATTTCCAACAACATCTGCGGACCTCAGAAACTTCCCTGGTTAGTATGAAAAAAAAACCCACCAGTAGATGATACGAGGAAGAAAAAGAAAAAAAAAAAAGACTATTGCTTACCATCATGTTTTCACTCAAAATTATGTTTCTGTCCTGATTCTATGAAGGGATATTTCTGACTAAGCACTTGGAATGACAAAAAGAACCCGAATTCCATAGAAGTAAAGGAAAGATGACCTTCGAGGTGCCAGACACCAGGCCTGAAGGTCGTACTTGTGGGCATTTCTCACTATGTATTGTAGCATAAAAAACACCTTTTCCTCCAAAGTAATAACCTAGCACAGAAACAGGTGGGGCTTCCCATTCCACACCAATGTCGAGGTAGCAGATGAAATGTGGTTAATTCAGGACATATGGACCCTCTGAACTCACCACCCCGGGAAGCCAAAGAGGGCACAGACTTGGGGGCAAAGCCTGGGAAGTGGGAAAGGTGTGGGCATATTTAGGGCAGAGTCAATATTTTGATTATTTTTGAGAGTCGGTTAAAAATAAAGAATAACAGACACTCGGTAGGAGAAGGAGAGCTTAGAAACACAGAACAAAGTCAAGAATTCCAAGTAAGTTTCAACTGTCAAACAAAACAAGAATATTTAATGCGAATAAAAGATTTAATGAGAGGAAAGTGTTGGTTTGAGGAAAACGAGGAATGTAAACTAATGTCAGATTGAAAAAAGAAAATCAAATTTTGGAGAACGTACGTTGGAACACGGCCTGGTGATTGTAAAACCCGTTTTGTGTTCCTGTCGGAATTCAGTGGGGTTGAGAAATCCCTGGTTTAAAGGAGTGGAAGAGAGAGAAATTGGGTGTACAAGGCTGCTGAAATGACTCGAATAGCCAGGCATTCTTTTCATGTGACAGGGGGAGCTTTATTTTAAAAGCTATTTGTAGCAGAGTAACTAAAAACCCAGAAGAATGCCGCAGCTGGTGTAACACAGAGAGATCTTAGAGTCAGACAGTCCCAGATTTGGCTCCCTGCTCAATCAGCTACTGACACGTGACCTTAGACAAGGTATTTTACTTCTCAGTTATGCTCAGCCTCCTCAAGAGAGAGACAGTAGGTGGATGAGGGGAGACACTCCCCCCCCCAAAAAATTATCTTTCTTTGATGTGAGAGGGATTGTACACTTGGAATTTGTCCCTCTGGGTCAAAAGGTCAGCCAAAGTTTTTATCTGACAATCTTGAGAAGCCTGCCTCAAGATTTGTGGCAGAAACATTTCAAGTTGGGGCAAACAGACGAGTGTTCAGCGTTTTTTAACCATAAATGGCATGACCCCCGTGCCTCACCCACCCTATTCACCTGATCTCACCCCCCAGCGACTTATTTGTTTCCCTAGTTTAAAAAAAAATCCTTAAAGGGAAATGTATTGCCGATGTGGAAGTGGTAAAACAAAAAATGGCAGAAGCACTAAAAGGCATCAACATCGATACGTTCCAACACTGTTTTGAGCAGTGAAAAAAGCAGAAAAGGTTCCGTTCTCAAAAAGTAAAAGTCTTTATTTTATTAATTACTAAAAATTAACCAATTACTTACAAAGTTTAAAATCTTAATGCATTTAAATGTTTCATAAAATAATTAATGGGCTTCAGATCGACATCAATCCATCTTAAATTCCTGAGGGGAAGGAAAAAAAAACACAAAACACTCACATTTGACTATGTTACTGGAGTCTCTTATGAGAAAAATGGTTGCAACGTTCTAACTCTAAGGAGTAGTTATTCATTTGCTTAATCATATCGTAAGGTATAAAAAAATATGGTGAGAATAAAACTGTCGTGACTAGAACATTTAACAACCATGGACACACGCTTCCCTTCTTTCATACGATTTGTCCTAGAAGCAGGACTCCCTAACAGGTGATATAAAGTTTCGATTTAGATGTCATGACACTGGGGGACAGGAACACAATGGTAGTCACAAGGCATAAGCAGATCTGAAAAATAATACTAAAGAAGTAATAACCTAGCAATGAGTTTATTCATCGTCAAGTTTCCATCCAATTCAGATGAAAGTGGGTTTCCCTTCCCTTTGCCCTCTATGCTAATACCCTCCCCCATCACCTTTCGGACTGTGTTTCAACTCTTTCTTCTTTTCCTTTTTTGCATTTTTCATCTTTTCCTCTCCACTGCTCCCTCTCCCCAAGACCTTGTCTCCATTTTGCTGCATCTCAAGCCCTTGTCCCATCATGTCCCTTCTAATCAGCATTTTCCCCCAATGACCAGTGTGTACTACTTATCTCTACATTCAAGTCACTGCCATTGAACACACTCTTGCCAAATCTGAGGACTTGGTTTTGCCCCATCCTGATTCAGTCTTAAAACCACCCTTTGTCTGTGATAGGCTTTTAAAATATCTCTTAGCTTAAAAAAAAATAAAAGATCTTTCTTCTATTGTTCTTTGAGTGCTGGTTCCCGGTTCTCTACTGTTTTACTGGTTCTTCTTCCTTCCCTTACCTGATATCTCACCTTAAACTTATTTGTTTTCCTCTTTACAATCTCCTTCAAAATCAGGGACTCCGGTCTCTTGCCTATGGTACAATTTCCCAAAACGAACCATCTCCAAGACATTGCTACATGCCTCCCAAACAGGGATGTCCCACTGGCCGTGGAGATATTCTCCAACAACACTTATTATCACCCACAACTTCCAATTACCATCAAACCCGCTATGTTTTCTGTGATTGAGATATTACCAGGTTTATAATCAGCCAAATACAAATATCCAGGCACAAAATTCTGGGAATCTCAATTTTTTGGTTTCTCTAATTGTCAATACAACTTTTATAACCTGAGCACTGTCTTCTCCTTTCCATCTGTCCTCTTATTTCCTTACCCTGTCTTTTCCCTAGTTGAGATTCCCATTATTTTTTAGACAGCATCCTCTTAAACTAGATACAGAAACTCCAATATTGTTCTAGGTCCAATTTCTTCTCCCTGTTGCTCCTCAAAATATGTTCAAACAGAATAACCTATGTTATGTAGTATATAAGGTCATTAAAAAATGCCACTCAAAATTTCAGATTGTGAACCTGGGTCCAGACGTTTACAGACGATATATGCCAACTTTCTCCATTATGTGCTCCAATTACCCACGTACAATATGCTACACTATACCTCAAACACCACCTACCCTTCTCTCTCTTTCATAACTTACCTTATTTTTCTGTGTATAAGATGATACTTTTAGATAAAATTGTTAGACCAAAAATTGGGGGTCATCTTATACACGGGAATAACCTGTGTATTTATTTCTTAATGTTGAGTTGGAAAAGTAAGGGTCATCTTACACATGAAGACATGTTATACACGGAAAAATATGGTAGCTTATTTCCAATGCCTGCAATGTTCTCTACAGTTCTAGTGTGAAAAACGTCTATTATGTTGTTGTTTTTTCTGTCAAAACATCACCTCAAATAATCTCTTCCACTGAACTGTCTCTAATTCCTCAGCACAATAATTAAATCTCTTTACAGCTTACATTGATTTTTGAGTCTTAAGTTATATATTTCCCATCTTCATAGTCTTTATACTTCTCAAAAGTAAGTGATTACTCACTGTTTTCCTGAAAATTTTTGTAGACTTGTGAGTTATTCATAGTGTATGCTCTGTGAATGTGTGTTGAATCGAATTGAGTGTCAGGGGTTTGTGTAAGAATAATTACAGATATGTGGATTAGATTCGTATAGACATACGAGATCCAAAGAGTGATTAATTAATGTGGACTCCATGGGTGATATAACACTCATACTGGATAGTAACTAAGCTGGGACTGGCATAGCCAGTAAAATTTGATAAGCAGACTAGGAAAGGGAGGGAGCTATCGCGTGATAATAAAACAACAAAGGGGCTAGGGGCAAAACAGATATTGTATACTTGGAAACATAAAGTGGATGTATCAATCAGGACCCAATGTCTTTGCAGAATAAGAAGGGATAACATTAGGAAAGAAAAGGGGCCCAGTTTGGGCATCATTGCAAAGTTTGGGTTTGTAGTTTTATCCAACAGATGCTAGGTAGGCAACAAAGACTGTGAACAATTTATGAGAAAGAGGAACAATCATTTATCCTGTGATGGTATCAGTAAAAAAAATAAGTGACATTTAACAATGGTGAAATTAATTGGTCCAAATATTTTTTAAGACTTTTCTAGAACCACCATTTCTCAATAGGATTCTCATCTCTCAACTCATTTCTATAGTGTTAAGTTGTCAATCTACAACAAGTGAGTGCTATAAAGGTATTTTCCAGGATTCAACTAGCATGTTATGAATTTTCATCTGGTCAACTTAAGAATCCATTCTGAGCCTCACTATTTAGATGTTTGCTATTTCAATATCAGATGTAAAATGTTGTCTTGTCCCTTTTTCTCTGTATTTTCAGACCAAGAAGGCCTACTGTGCCCTTGTTTTCAATTGTTAACACATAACATTTGTCTGATAGATGATCAAACAACCTGAAAAGCCAGGGAAACACTTTGTTCCTCTTTCTAGAGCAACAGTTTTTGCTTGGATGTGCAGTGTAAATAAAGGGAAAATGATGGGAAGGATTAAGACTTTGTAACCATTAAGCTTATTCCTTTAAACATTAATTCAGGAATGCCCTGTTTACCTTTAAAAATAAGAATGTGAGCAATAAATCAAGCAATTCATTTCAAAACCTT
The DNA here is from genome assembly GCA_004027555.1 of Craseonycteris thonglongyai. Taxonomy (NCBI): domain Eukaryota; kingdom Metazoa; phylum Chordata; class Mammalia; order Chiroptera; family Craseonycteridae; genus Craseonycteris; species Craseonycteris thonglongyai. The sequence goes on from PVKE010007826.1 coordinate 46,565, forward strand.
TCTGGGAGATTCACTGAAAATCCATGAATTCTTCTTTTCTAAAATCTCAATCTAGGGAAAGCTGGGATGGCTCAGTGGGTAAAGCGCTCGCTTTGAAGCCCCAAGGACCAAGGATCGAATCTCGGCTCCGGCCCATGCGGACCCACATGCTGAATTGGGGTGTGCCCCAGTTCAGTTCTTGCCAGGACCTATGTGGGAGGCTCCTGGCCCAGTTCCTGCCCTGCACAGCCCTGTGCCCACCTGTTGAGTGAAACTATATGGAAAACTAATGCTGTCAACTATGAAGACTGCTCTGGGCCCTCCCACTTCTCTCTGTCTCTCTCTGTCCCTCTGTATCTCTCTGTCAAAAATCAATAAAATAAATCTTTAAAATCTCAATCTATAAACAAAACTACCTCACAGAACTGACTATGATCTGAAAAGTGTGCTCAACAAAAGAGGAGTGGTCAAGTCACATGTGTGGTCATTTTAAAAGTGACCCTGGACTCTATCTGGCTTTCAAAACCTTTTCATAGGTGATTGTGATTAGCAACATTTGTAAAAGCTGGTGTTTTCAGTATTTGGCAGATACATAGAGTTAAAATTAAAATATACAGCCTGCCCAAATTTATACTTATAAACCATGGCTCAAGACTCACGAGCTACTATATCAACAATAGCACCCCCTTGGATTCAACAAACAGTGGTAACATATTAGGAAAGTCACTTTGATTCTTTTGTTTTCTCGACAGTAAAATTAAGAAGTTGAATTAGAGGAACGCTAAGGTTCCGTGCAGCTAAAATATTTTATCAGTCCATATAGGATGGGAAGGCATGATGGGAAGACAGCACAGTAACAGGGTACAACCCGCCTAATAAAGGACCGTGACTACTCAGATAATATATAGAGAAACATAGGGAGCATGCCAAACTACACTCGTTTGTGTTTTCTGCCCTTAATATAAGAATATGAGAGATACACAATTTACAGGCAACAAGGATTTAGGGATAAAACAATAGTATATGTGTCATTCATATGGCTTTATTAACTTTAATTTTGTATTAATTGCCTATGTATCAGGTATGCATATAAGATGCTTTAGAAATATTAAATTCCTAAGCCCTTTTGACCTTTTTAGCAAATTCTAAAGGCATCATTTTATCAACATTCTTTACTTCCAATATTATAAAACCACAGGTAAGTTTACGAATTATGCTTAACTCAATGAGAATTTATCTGAGATATTTACTTGATGTGTCCCTTTCATTGTAATATCTCTTAAAATACTACTTAAGGGGAGATCCAAGATGGTGGCATGAGAGGAGAACGCCGATAACTGCCTGGGAAGGGCCTTGTGAACAGAGGGGCATCCACAGGGGAAACCCTGAGAAGAAACCTCAACTAAGAGAGCCACACAACACGGAACAACACACAAAGGTTAGAGAAAAAAGGGCAGATGGGGAGAGGGAAAAGGAAGCAGTGGTTCGGGGACAGAGACTCGGAGCGCGGCCCGGGGCTGGCAAAAACAAAGGGGGATTGGGGGACGACGGTCAAAGTGGAGCTGGATCGAGGGCGGGCTGGAAGCCGGGACCTAGGGAGCATGGAAGCCCCACAAGACTGTGGACAATTTAACATCTGAATTCAAGGGACAGCACGCAGTGCCCTAATCAGATCACAGAGCCTAAAGTGGAACAGGGACCGTGGAGCAGGGCGGCTGCACTTCCTGGCGGGCAGGGTGAGAGCAGGGCACCAGCCCACAACAGCTCAGCACCCCTGATTTATGGAGGAGATTGACTGTGAGGGAGCGCCTTCTGAGGACAAGGCTCTTGGAGTGAGGGCTGGGGCTTGAGTGGGCACAGCTGCATTGGACGTGCTTGGAGTGAATCCGGCGGTCTCAACAGAGCCGGGAGCGTAGAGCGGCTGCCGCCCAAGCTACGGCCTGTGCGCACAGGGCTTTTGGTGCCCCGCCCACCCGGCAGCTGCGGCACTGCTGCATGCACGCACCCTGGCTTTCGGCGCCCCGCCCACCGGGCCTCTAAGGCACTGCTGCCTGCTCGCCAGCGTGCTACCGGGCTTTTGGCGCCCTGCCCACCCGGCTGCTGCAGCACTGCTGCCTGCTCACTAGCACACAACAGGGCTTTTGGCGTCCCGCCCACCTGTCCTCTGGGGCGTTGCAGCCAGCGCGCGCAACGGGGCTGCCGACCAGGACATCGTGGTGTCATTGCCTGCGCGCAGGACTGTGCGGCTGACCAGTCCCTCTGCCAAGCCCTAGCCCATCCAAGTGCCGCCCTGCGGGCATGGCTTACAGATACGATTGAAGGAGGGGCAGCCAGGCAGAGGAGAGAAAGACCAGAGCTCCTGCGCCCCGCCCCCACTGAACCACCAGCCCCCCTGCTGAAAGAGGAATCTGCTATTGTGTCTCAGGCCCGCCCTGGCTCCTACTCACATGCCCCCACCCCTGGCCACACCTTGACTACCCTGCTATCTAACAACTAAGACAGCAACCTGAAGTGTCCCAGGACACAGAAGCTGTCTGCTTCCCCCAACCATATCCCAAAATCTCCTTCTCCCACAATGGAGCCCAAAAGAAAAAATAAAGAGAAGCCCACCTGATAGGCAACCCCTCAGAGGGAAAACTGACTTGTGCATAAAGCAAAAAGAACCACATCAAACACAATGCACACCTCAGAATCCAAAGCCCCTCCAGAAGATCAGGGGCAGTCTTTAGTAAAGGACCTGGCATACTTGGAATCAAATCTAAGTGAAACAGAATTCAGGGCTGCATTAATCAAGACACTCAGAGAGCTCACTCAATGCTGGCAAAGTACCCAGACACAGTTAAATGACCTCAACAAGAAATTTTCTGAGCAAAATGAGTACTTTACCAACAAAATTGAGAAGCTAGAGCAGAACCAAAAGGAACTCCTTGAAATGAAAG